>PITA01020242.1:0-35374 GCA_004023965.1 Spilogale gracilis
TTTTTTTTTTTAAGTTTTTTTCCTTCCTTCTTTAGAAGCCTTAAAATTTCTCCTTGAACCCAGTTTGAAATTTTATGATGGTATGTCCTGGTGTGGATCTTCATCCTGCCATTACCCTGGGCACTAAGTGGGCTCTGTCAGTCTGAGGACATGTGTCTTCTGGTTCTGAAGAATACCCTTTAATTATCATAATTTATTTCCTCCTCCTTCATTTTCTTTCCTTCTATCTGGCACTATTATTCAGGTATTGGAACTTCTAGTTTGGCTGCTAATTTTATCTTTTATATTTTTCAACTTTTTAACTATTTTCTACTTTCTTAGAGCTTTTTCTTCCAAACCTCCTATTTGACTTTTTCATTTCTGTCACATTATTAACTTCCAAGTGTTCTTTCTTGGTCTTCAAACACTGTTTTAAAAGGAATTCTGATTCTGCTTCATTGTGGCACTATCTTACCTCGTTTTTGTTTTTATTTTTTTAAACATTTCTTCTCCAATCTTCCCTCTATCTTCTTTAATTTCCTTTTCTAGTTTTTGTTTGTTATTTGATGGAGGAGAGAATTTCTGTTTTTCATGTTGGAAACTTTACAACTGTCAGTGGCTCTCTCATCATATTCAAGAGTAATGCAGTAAAAAACCGATTAGAGCTTCTGAATAAATTAGTGAGTCTGTAGGAGATTTGACCAAGCTGTCTTACTCTGTGACACACCACTGTCAGTATCTTTAGATCTTTACTCTCAGCAAGCCAGAACTCCTAGAGAAGAATCTATGAATTTCTGCTTTAAAGATGTAAATATGGCCCATTTAAGTAAAGGAGGCAAGGGGCCACTCTTGTTTCAGAATGTGAATTTCTTCCCATTTCCAGTTTGTATTTCCTGCCATTGAGCCTGTGTTCCCTAGTCCATCATCTTTCTGGTTTACCTTCTTCAGAGGGGCAAACCTCCAGTCTTCTTCTAGGGTGAGGAAAGGGCCTTCCCCTAGTTACTAATAGGGAATGGATTATGAAAATCTATGAGCTCCCTTAGACTTTCAATTACTTTCACCTTTTGGGCCCCCAAGTTTCCTTCTTCTTTCAGTATCTGCTGCTACTGGTATGAGCCTTTCTATTATATCAAAATATTGTTCATATGTCCTTCTCTCCTTATTTTTTTTTTAAAGATTTTATTTATTTATTTGACAGAGAGAAACACAGTGAGAAAGGGAACACAAGCAGGGGGAGTGAGAGAGGGAGGAGCAGACTTCCTGCCGAGCGGGGAGCCCAATGCTGGGCTTGATCCTGGGTCTCCAGGATGACCTGAGCCGAAGGCAGTCACTTAACCAACTGAGCCACCCCGGCGCCCCTTTCTCTCTTTATTTCTATGTCCTTGTGACATTTCTACATTACTTTATCCTTAAAATATTACTTATTGAGATTTAGAGAGGTAGTGGAGGTAAACATGTACCTTCATTCTATATTTTCTTATTGCCTTTTAATTTTTTAATGATCCCTCATATAGATCTTTGTAATTTTGATATAGATAAATGTTTTAAATATTTTCTTCTATGAATTTATGTCTGATTTAAGAAATACTACATATCTCAGGTTTATAAAGATTTATTTTTCTTTAAATAGCTAAAGTATTTTCAAAGGTAGATTTTCTAATCCTCTGGAATTACTATTTAAATATGGTGTATTTAAAAATATATTTTTTTCCATATGGGAATCTAATTGTCCTAATACCATCAACTGAATGATTCCCCTTTCTTTCACTGATTTTAAATACTACCTCTATTATATTCAAATATTCCATTTTCAAATTTATATGATTGGCTCTGTTTCTGACCTTTCTGAATGCTTATTTTGATGTTTGTTTCTACACCCTATCACACTGTTTTATTTACTATAGTTATGCAATGAATTTGATACCTGGCAGAGCAAAGCCCCCATTTCTGCTTATTCTTTTTCTCAATTTGTCTTGGTTATTCTTAGATATTTTCTATTCCATATGGATTTTAGAATCAGATGTCAAAAAAGTGCCATATAGGGGCGCCTGGGTGGCTCAGTTGGTTGGACGACTGCCTTCGGCTCAGGTAATGATCCCGGAGACCCGGGATCGAGTCCCACATCGGGCTCCCTGCTCGGCGGGAAGCCTGCTTCTCCCTCTTTCACTCCCCCTGCTTGTGTTCCCTCTCTGGCTATGTTTCTCTCTGTTAAATAAATAAAATCTTAAAAAAAAAAAAGTGCCATATGATTTTCTGGAATGAAAGTGATTTGAATTAGTAAATCAATTAGTAGAAAACTGTTAATCTTTATGATATTAAGTTTCTGTATCTATAAAGAATACCTGTTCTCCAATTATTTAGGCTTCTTTATTTCCATCAATATATTAGCTTGAACCATATGAAGTTGTCATACTTGATGGGAATTTCAAATAGTTTGATCTATTGGTTTAAAAATATTCCAGAAAGCTCTTATACTACTTGAGATAGATCCTTCTGTGTTACTTTCATCCACTTGCTATTGGGCATAGGATTTTTCTTGTTATGTATTCTAATTATTAACTATGAGAGTTACTGATTTTTTTAATTGATCTTATAACAAGCAACCTTCTGAACTCTTTTGTTAGTTTTAATAACTGGCTCAGAGATAGAGAGCTTTCTTACTTTATTCTTTATTTTCAGGAACAGGTTTATAAAAGAAGAATAATCATTGCATCTTAGTAAAATCACCCATAAAATTATCTGAGTATAATTTTATAGAGATTTCTAAAACTCAGAGGTTTTTTTAAAAAATTGAATAAATAGGTTTTCTCTTTCTTTATTTCTTTCTTTTTAAATATTTTATTTATTTATTTGAGAGAAAGAGATAGAGAGAGACAGAAAGCATGAGAGGGGAGAAATTCAGAGGGAGAAGCAGACTCCCCGCAGAGCTGGGATCCCGATGTGGGACTCAATCCTGGGACTCCAGGATCATGACCTGAGCTAAAGGCTCAAATGAGCCACCCAGGCACCCAGGTTTCCTATTTCTTGAATGAATTTTTAATAATCCATATTTTTCTAAATATTTTACATTTTATTAAAGTTTACAAAAGCATTGACATTAATTTGGTTATAACAGTTATAATTTTAAGTCTATTGTATCTGTAATTCTGTTACTTTATTGCTCTATATTGTTTAACTTCTCTCTATTTTTCTTAATCAGTCTTGACAAAACTCTATTCTGTATGTCTTTTCAAAGAACTGGCTTTTATTATGTTGTACTTAATTTTCTTTTTTTATTAAATGCATTTCTGCTTTTACTTTTCTAATTCTTTTATTTTACTTTATTTAGGTTTAATCCTTAATTTCCTCTAATTCCTTGAGTTGAACATATAGATGATTTCTTTTCAAGCTTTCTCTTTTTAAGATAAATATATGTACATATAAAAATTCTCATTTATCCACAACCCATTAATCATTAATATAAAATTTTTGTTGTTCACTCTAAGTATTTCATATTTAATTGATGAATTGGTTTCTGGAATTCTGAGCCTTCTCTTTAAAGCTGGTATCTAATTTTATTGTATTTTTAAAAAGATTTTATTTATTCATGTGGGAGGGTACAGTGGTGTAGTGGAGCAGGGCAGGGATGGAGAAGCAGATTCCCGCTGAATGGGGAGTCCAACCTGGGGCTTGATCTCAGGACCCTGAGATTATGACCTAACTCAACAGAGCCACTTGTCTACTTGGACAAGTATTAACTTTATTATACCAGTTTTCTTCTGTTAGCATTTCCCTGCTATTATCTGTTTCATCCTTTTATTTTCAACCTTTTCTTTGGTATCATTGTGTTTCATAAAAGCTAGATTGTATGCATTCATCAATTTGAGTCTTTTAATTTGAATGGATGAGTTAAACTCTTTTGTATTGGTTTTAGTTACTGTTTAGACTCATTTTATCATTTTACCATTTTAACTTCACTTTCATAGTGACCATGAATTCTCTTTGCTTTTCCTGATTTCCTCCAGTCAGTGAATTGTTACAACTAAGTAACATATCTTCTTTTTTTCCCCTAAGATTTTATTTATTTGACAGAGAGAGATCACAAGTAGGCAGAGAGGCAGGCAGAGAGAGAGGAGGAAGCAGGATCCATGTGGGCTGATCCCAGGACCCTGAGATCATGACCTGAGCCTAAGGCAGAGGCTTAACCCACTGAGCCACCTAGGCGCCCAGCTGACTACCTTTCTTAATGATGAATTTCCTCATGTGTTTCTCACTTTTGTCTGTCAGAGAAGCTTACAGAGGAGTTTTTCTTCTCATGCAAACTCCACATTTCCTGTGGTTTTTTCAGTTGCCTTCGGAAGGCCCTCCAAGTTGAACAAACAAATCTTTGGCTTGTGGGCTTTGTTTACTTGGGCAAAACTGGTTTGGATGTCATGCCCACATAGCATCTTGTCTACGGTTTTCTCATGGCTGCTTTTCTTTTCTTTCAAGATCACAGGAAAGTGGCACATTGTTGCCATGTCCTAGGGTTTCAAATAAAATTAATTCCGGCCATTTCACTGTTAGTAGAGCTACCTGACACCCAGCTTCTTTCTGTGGTTTGGCCATAAAAAGGTTATGGCCATTAACCATTTCTGTGTGAGCCATTAAGCATTCAAATCCATTTTCTGCATCCATTCACTCTTCTCTGTGGGGTCCCTTCTTTAATCTCCACTATGGCCTTTTTAGTGTTCCTGGAACATGGAAATTCCTCTACTGTTCCTTTTAATATATGTGCTGCCAAACCAAGCACTCTACGATTCCTTTTAAACAGAGCTATTTATTTTAAATATTTTAATATGTTTCATACTTAATTTGTATATCAATAAAATTTCAAGTATATTTTAATATCTTAAAGATATATTTCATTCAAATTTCTGTTCTTTGAAAGCAAAAACGGGATGATTCTGTAGTCGCTCATTTAGCCACATTACTTGGCATCCAAGTCCACTTACCAATCTCCTTCCTTTTAGAGTATTATAGGTACGAAATTGTTCCTATTTACAACGATAAGAAAAAAGAAGCCAATAGGGCACCTGGGTGGCTCAGTTGGTTGGGCGACTGCCTTCGGCCCAGGTCATGATCCCGGAGTCCTGGGATCGATTCCCACATCGGGCTCCCTGCTCGGCGGGAAGCCTGCTTCTCCCTCTCTCATTCCCCCTACTTGTGTTCCCTCTCTAGCTGTGTTTCTCTCTGTCAAATAAATAAATAAAATCTTTAAAAAAAAAAAAAAAAGAAGCCAATAAAGACACTGTGGAGTGAGAACCAAGTTCTCACAAAACAAAAGTAAAAAAAAAAAACCAAAAAGCAAGATCTAAAGAATCACTATCATACTACTGTTTTTATGAAATTTTGAAATATCATATGGCCATATATGTCACATAAAAATAAGGATGGTGATTTCTTTTTTTTCCCACTTAGACACTATTAAATATAGATTCATGTTTTTTCATGAATATTTTCATATGAAAATATCTTTATAGTATACTGTCAAAGTAATTAAAGCAATGGATATAATTCTAATATTTTGAAATTATTCTTCACTTAATGATAACTGGATATAGATCTACAGTTGTTTGGTTGATTGATTATTTCATTGATTTTTGTTAATAATATTTTTCCCTTGCTCTAAAACTTCACATACATGTACCCAGGGAAGTTTTACTTGGAACATTACAACTCCTTCCTGCAATGAAGATTTTGTTATAGAATGTGTTTAGAGTACACACATAAAATTCTCCTGTGAACTTTTTTTGAACGTTACAGTGAATGATAGTGCATAGGTAACTCTGCTCTTAATGAAAAATAGGATGAAAAATCTTGATTTTCTTTCTTCATCACTTAGCTCATCTAAAAAGTAAAAAACAAGATATCCTTACTCCATTAAAATCTAGATATTATGGTTTAGATACATTTATAATTTAGTTTCATGGTTTAAATTTTAAGCACGTAACAGAGTAATCTTTATATGTTTTACTGAGTATTACCTATTTCTATTTATGAGTTCCCAAGTATAAAATTAGATGCTAGAAATGGTTTGAGGCCTTTCATTTATTATCTTTTTAGTCTGTAGATTCTGAAGTAATATCCTGTCTTTCATTTCTGGTATTGATGGTCAGTGTTCTCTCTCTTTTTCTCTTGATTGATTCTCTTGATTGGCTAAGGGTTTGTTGAAATTAATCTTTTCTGACTTTGTTCATTTCCTTTGTTATTTATTTCTACTTTTATTTTTAAGTTTTATCCTTATCTTTATTATTTTCTCCTTTTGGTTTACTTTTGGTTTAATTTATTCTTCTCTAACTTCTTTAGGTAAAACCTTAGGTGACTGATTTTATATTTTTCTTTTTTAAAAAATATAGGCACTTAAAACTATTTTTCCCTCTAGTCACATATCTTGATAGGTCACATTATCATTCAATTCAAAATATTTTGTATTTTCTCTCATATCTCTCCTTTGATCAATGAATAATTTGAGGGGTTCTTTTTAATTTCCAAATATTTATAATTTCCTCTGAAATAGAATTATTCCTACTGATTTATTTCTGGTTTGTTTCAGATAATATGCTTTATATGATTTTAATTTTTGTAAACTTACTGAAATTTGCTTTATGGTCCAACATATAGTTGGTATTGAAGAATGTACTTTGAAAAAAAGTTTATTTTGCAATTCTATAAATAGTATTCTGTAAATTTCAACTAGATCATTGGAATTGATACTGTTGATAAAATCGTCTATGTCCGGGGCACCTGGGTGGCTCAGCGGGTTAAAGCCTCTGCCTTTGGCTCAGGTCATGATCTCAGGGTCCTGGGATTGAGGCCCCATTGGGCTCTCTGCTCAGCAGGGAGCCTGCTTCCTCCTCTCTCTCTGCCTGCCTCTCTGCCTACTTGTGATCTCTCTCTCTGTCAAATAAATAAATAAAATCTTTTAAAAAAAATCTTCTATGCTGGAAGCCTGGGTGGCTCAGTTGGTTAAGCCACTGTTTTCAGCTCAGGTTATGATCCTGGAGTCCTGGGATCGAGTCTCGAACCAGGCTCTCAGCTCCGCAGGGGGTCTGCTTCTCTCTCTGACGTTCTCCCCTCTCATTCTCTTTCTCTCAAATAAATAAATAAAAAATCTTTAAAAAAAATCTTCTATGTTTGCTGATACTCTTAAAGTCCAGATGCTCTATTAATTGCTAAGAAAGGAGTCTTAAATATAATACTGTGTGGAATTGCCTATTTTCCCTTTTATTCTATCCATTTTTGCTTTAAGTATTTTGAAGTTCTGTTATTCGGCCCAGGCACATTATAATGTTTACTGATGATTTATTCCTTTTCTTATAATGCAATATCCCTCTTTATCTCTGCTAATATTCTTTGTCTAGAAGATTATTTTATCTGATATGAACACAACCACTCCAGGCTTTCTTATCCTTACTTTGCACAGGGTATATTTCTTCCCATCCAACTATTTTTCAACCTAGCTTTCTATTTAAAGTACTTCTCCTATGAGCAGCACATCTTAGAGTCTTACTTTTGTCCATTCTGACAATCTCTGTCTTTTAATTAAAAGTGTTTTAGATCATTAACACTTAATGTAATTACTGATATGGCTTGGATTTAAATCTACTACTTTATTATTTGTTTCTGTTTGTTCCTTCTCTTTTTCTTCCCTTTCTTTTGAATTATTTGAAAATTTTAAAATATTTCTGCTATGAACTAAATATGTTCTCCTAAAATTCTTATGTTGAAGCTTTGATCCTCAATATGATAATATTTAGAGACAAGGCCTTTGGGAGGCAATTGGGTCATGAGAGAGGAGCGCTTGTGATGGGATAAGTGCTCTTATATGAGACACTAGAGAGATGACCTCTGTCTTGGCTGAGACAGCTGTTTATAAACCAGGAAAAGTTCTCTCACCAAACACCAAATCTACTGGCACCTTCATCTTGGACTTACCAGCCTCCAGAATTATAGGAAATAAACGTTTCTTACTTAAGTCACCCCATCTCTGTTATTTTTGTTTGTGACCTGAACTAAGCCAATATTATACTTTATCTATTGGGGCTGTATACTTTTTTAACTCTTTTATTATTGTTTCCTTTAGTGTTTGTCTGGGGATTATAATATACATGTCAAACCATTCATACTAAAAACATGATTCCACTTCTTATAGTATGCAGAAATCCTGCAATTATATAAGTCCCTTTAACCTTCCCATCCCCAGATGTCTTTTATGAGTCTATCATCACAGGCATTATATCTACAAACACTAAAAACTCCATAAGACAATGTTATAATTTTTTGTTTTAAATAGTCCTATGTATTTTTAAAGAATTCAAGGAAAAAAGATCACTTATATTTACTCAGATATTTGTAATTCCTGATGTTCTTCATTCATTTCTGAAGAGCCAGGTTTACTTCTGGTACCATTTTGCTTCAGCCTGAAAAATTCCTTTAGCATTTCTTTTAGGGTAGGTTTGCTGCTCTCCATTAGAAGATTCCAGTGGGTGATTCACAATAAAAAGCAAAAATTGATGCTAGAGATTTTTTTTTCTTTTAAAATGTATTAAGTGTAAATAAGATGCTAAACACACTGCTATGATCATTTTATTGTTATGTGATTGGTTGCCTTTAGGAGATGATGTGTGATGAAGGCACATGCACAATCACCTACAACAGGAAAATTTGAAGCTCAACCCATGCACAGGTAGCATTTTGTTTGTTTGTCTAAAAAGTGTTTATTTAAGATTTAGTTAACAATGATTAAAACGTAAAATTCAGTTTCTTTATCTCACTAGTCTCATGTCAAGTGCTCAACAGCCATATGTGGCCAGTAGCTGCCATACTGGAAAGGGCAGACATGGAACAGTTTCTTCATGGCAGAAAGTTGTATTGGACAGCATCACACCAAGTTTGGCACCCCAAAACTTACAGGTTTTCAAGTTCTCATTCCAAACCCATGACCTGTTAAAAGATGTAATTTAGGAGCACCTGGGTGGCTCAGCCGGTTAAGCGACTGCCTTCTGTTCAGGATATGATCCTGGAGTCCTGGGATCGAGTCCATTATCAGGCTCCCTGCTCAGCGGGGAATCTGCTTCTCCCTCTGACCCTCCTTCCTTTCATGCTTTCTTTCTCTCTCTCTCTCTCTCTCTCTCTCTCTCTTTCTCTCTCTCTCTCTTTCTCTCTCTCTCTCTCTCTCAGATAAATAAAATCTTTAAAAAAAAAGATGTAATTTAATGTTTGACTTGGCTTAAATCATTCAAGGTCATCTCTTGGAGCTGAGTGTGGTATCAATCTTATAACCATAACATTGACACATGTCTATGACACATTTTCTAATGCTACTCTAGGTGGTATTTTGTCAGTATATTAAAATGTGAAGGAGTTAAGAAAGTTGGGGAAACAACAGGTTACAGGTTATAGTTGGTGATATACCAGGTTACACCAAAAGAGAAGGTGCTGTAACAAGGTAGAATGGAGACAGCAATACCTCTCTTCATTCTGTAAGGTGGCAAAAAAGCCAAAATTAGGAACTCTGAAAATTAATGTAAGACGAAGCTTAATATAATTCATGATGCTACTAATATCCCCTGGATATGCTCCACTTTCTCAGTTAGGCTGAGAATAAAGAATAAGCATATGTCCATACAAAGACTTTTACATAAATATTTATAGCAACTTTACTGTTTTAGTCAGAAATTGGAAATGACTCAATTGTATATAATATATGTATTGTATATCAACAGGTGAACAGATAACAAATTGTGGTACATATATTTTATGAAATATTTACATATAATATTAATATATAATATTATATTATAAAATATATAATACATATTATATGGAATATTACTTAACAATGCTTTTTTGGTGAATTTATATTTAGTCTTTTCCAAGTGTTTTTGTTTAGTTTTCATGGAAAAAAAGCTTTTTATTCACTCTAATATGAAATTGAGGCTTAATGTTATTTAATTAAATCATGAATAACATATTCAGTAACATCACCATGAACAGATTTTTGGAAGAAACGTGCCTGGCTTATGTTGATCATTGAATTCAACAAGTGGAAGTGAGAATATGCAAGCAGACCAGGGAATAGCCTCCTAGGTGCTCTGCATCAGTCAGGAGGTTTTACAGAAGAAAGACGTTGGCTAATCTGGCAAGCTGGTTCAATGGTGGTCAGTTAAGAGATCCTTTGCTATATTGCTAAAATTCCCTTTCAGAAAGCAGTATAATCAGATTTATACCTTCCCAGTGAGATTAAGAAAGTCCTCATTTCTTACACTGTTTTTAAATCTTCAGTTATTTTAAAATAGTTTAAAAAAATAATATCCCACTGTTATGTCAATTTGCATTACTTAGATTCCTAGTGGTCATTTGTAGTACTTGCCAGCCATTTCCCACACAATTGGGACAAGTGGATTGTTCACAGCAAGGCACTGTGCTATTGTCTACACCTCCTGGTGGGGCTGTGGGCAGTGGCAGCCATACAAAATACAGGGTTGGAAAGAGGCCTGGAGTCTCTCTGTGACTTGGGCATTGTAAAGCTCAGTAGTTGTTCATGAGGCTTTGTATAACTTTTTTTCATTTTACAATAAAGTATTAACTCTAGTACAGCTGACAAACTATTTAAACTTGGACTCTACTAATTTTTAAGTTCTGAACTAAAAGAAAAAAAAATCAGGTCCCTCACATATTCCAGTTTTCTTAACCTGAAGCCTGTCATTATTCTATAATAGAATGTTTGCAGAAGAGGAGGAAAAATGGATTATAGTTATCTCACATTTATTCCTTATAAACCTTAATTAGAAAGGTTTCATGGTAATGCTTTCAGCTTACCTAATCTATTCTTTCTCATAAAGCTTTTAAACTTTGCACAGTCAGGAATGGCTTTTATCTGGTGTACAAATAAAATCAAAATAAAAATGCAAATTGAGCTATCAGTTACTTAATACCAAAAATCCTAGTAGTGCAGAGCAGCAAGTGAAACATGATAGACCCCAAAACTAGCAGAAAAGGAAAAACAAGCTGTATGTATTCACCAAACTTCCCAGGATTCTTGACAACAAATCAATTCAATCTCTGAAATATTTTCTCAAGGGCTTATTTCTTCATGTCACTGAGGAATTAAAAAATATCTTGTCCTTAAGTATACATTTAGATTTTTATAACATCTGTAAAGACAGAAACAACATAATCTAGTAGCATCTTGGAGGCACAACAGTACCATACAGTATATGGATATTTGTGGGTGTTTTAAAACATAGTATATTAATTTTAAAAATTGAGATATAGTAAGGCTAACAAATCAGAAGATGCTTGCCATTGAAAAGATAGTTTGTTACAATTCTCATGAGAAGGGGGCATGCCACACCATGGTGGGCCCCACAGGGAAGCATGGGGGTTGGTTAGGAGACAGAGAGAGGGAGGAACCATGGGCAGGAGGCTTTACTATGGTTTCCATGAGAAGGAACAGGTGAGGCAGGGCATGCAGTTTAAGATTGGCTAGTTTGAGTAATTTCAGCAGGTTCTGGGGGTGTCCCTAGTTGCCTGGTACCTGGCCCTCGGGTGATAGGAGAAGAGAGGTACTGGCCCAGTGTGAGAGCCAAGAGAGGAGATGGTTGGGGTGTGGGCTCTGGAGTCGTTGGTTTGTATTTGGCAAGCATGCGTTAGAGCCAGTTGTCCACTGTCTCTAGGAGCTGGCTCACCCTGGGAGGGGCAGCCCCTCCAGGGTCAGCAAAATCCCAGATGTCTAAACATCCGAATACAGAAAATAAAGATGTAGCTAATACGGTGGGTGTTCAATATTCATAATCTCACTCATCTGTGTATCACTTTGCAATTCAGTTATTTCAAGCACAAGCTAGATTTCTACATTTTAGTGTGTGCGGTATTTACTCAGCCCTCTGGGTCTCAGAGATGCAAAGAAAGCTTTCTGTTTACTCAAGCTGGATAAAAACAATAGCAATTCCTTGGGGCACCTGGATGGCTCAGTGGGTTAAAGCCTCTGCCTTTGCTCACTCAGGTCATGATCTCAGGGTCCTGGGATCAAGCCCCACATTGGGCTCTCTGCTTGGCAGGGAGCGTGCTTCCCCCTCTCTCTCTGCCTGCCTCTCTGCCTATCTGTGATCTCTCTCTCTGTCAAATAAATAAAATCTTTAAAAACAAACAAAAAGATGAAACAATAGCAACTCCAGAAAAAAGTTAATTCTCTACATTTTCATGATACCACACTTGTTCTAGAAAGTAGAAATTGCATAAAACAGAACACCATTGATATGAAGTCTTGAGATACATCCAGAAAACCACAATTACAGACAGCAGCAAAGAGATGAAAGACTTTTCACATTATCTAGCATCTCCTTCCAATATCAAGAGCAGGGAGGAACTGTGTTTCCAACCTCCCCAATTCTTCTCACCACCAAACTGAAGCATTTCAAGAAATACACAGGAATATTAATCTCAGGATTCATATGCCCCATGGTAGATTAATATATTAGACTACAGAGAATCTTAACATCCAAGAGATAAACTTGATAATTTCTCTTTCACTTCAGACCAAATACATGTCGCTTGGGTCACAACCTATTTCCAAGAATGTTTGTTGTCTAAAACCGTGCCTGGTAGGGAAGGGAGCCCAGGTGGGGAGGGGCTAGGGTGGGGTGGCCCAAAGCTACCTCAGAATGGAGTCTCAACAACATAAGTTCTGGTTAAATGCCAGGCTTCAGGAGTTTTGAAGTATGTCTTGCCATTTCAGTCAGACTTTTATGCGACAGGAAAAAAGCTGGGATTTGGAAGAGGAGTGGCACTGGGCAGCTTCCCCCGGAGACTCACGGAGCAGACACGTGACCAGTGGCTTTTTGAAATCCCTGACTGACAGTATTATGAATGCCAACCAGATCCAAATGTGGCTCTGGTAACTGTGGTTACAGGGTTGGGAGAAATGAAAAGAAAGAAAATACTGTGACAAGACAAACTAGGCTGCCTCAGCCAAGTGAGAAATAGAATTATAAATTTCCTGTAATTTGCAACATCGTGATGTTGGGCTGCCCTGTGCAATCAGAAGGGGAAATCTGACATATTGGGGAGGTTGGAAACACAGTTCCTCCCTTCTCTAAGCGACATGGTACAGTTTGACAACAGGGGAAAACCTGTCTAGTAAATAGAAACTAAGACCTGGCTGATTTCTTCCCTATTTGCTAACTTCCCTAACAGTAAGCAGAATGCTACTATCTCCATCATGTGGAGGGAACAAGAGGTTAATGACAGAATCAAGGTCAAATGAGTAAAAAGAAAGTTAAACATCTCATTTCTTATCACAGATTCTTTTCACTACACCTTAATTGTCTTTCTGGCCATCAGTTAGCCTATTAGAAATACCATTCCACTAGAAAACAGGGGATAGTGTCAACTGAAGTATTTAACACTCAAAAGAAACATATTGATAAATATCTTAGAAATTATGAAATAATTTCTATACTGGTGAAAGGACAGGATGTAAGAAAGAAACACTTAACAAGAATATGAACCTTTTGGGGCGCCTGGGTGGCTCAGTTGGTTGAGCAACTGCCTTCGGCTCAGGTCATGGTCCCGGAGACCCGGGATCGAGTCCCACATCGGGCTCCCTGCTCGGTGGGAAGTCTGCTTCTCCCTCTCTCACTCCCCCTGCTTGTGTTCCCTCTGTAGCTGTGTTTCTCTCTGTCAAATAAATAAAATCTTTTAAAAAAGAAAGAAATATGAACCTTTGGCTTCTACTACCAAACTTCTGTTATCAAAGGATTTAAGATATTTATGGGGGATTTAAAAAAACACCAGATACAATGAAAACTCAGACAGCTATTTGAATAAAGGGTCTCTTTATATAATAAAATGGCAGTAATTATTTAGCTTTCAATTTTTGTTCCAACACAATTCCTCCTCTTTACAGACTTTATAAAAAGCAAGAAAAATGCCAGTAAAATCAATTATTGGCCATAAAGTTAATAGGCTCTTTCCTTTATCTTTGGTCTTATAAAATAGTGAACAGAATGGAAAAAATACATACTTCAGGTTAATGTCTGAGTTTACAAATTCCTTTTACATTTTTTTCTTTCTCCTAATCTCTTCTTGTTTCAGCCACCAAGATATTCTTTTTGCAATACCCTCACTATCTCAAGAACCTATAAATTCTTGTGTCTAAGAAAAATGCACACAGCCATCAAAATGGAAGAGGAGGCACAAGTGGTGGGTCAGAGATAAATTTTGAAATGCACACACATTTTGAAATACAGTCCACCTCCTCCACTCACCCGGCGCCTCCAGCCCCATCACAGGCAAGCAACACTGTTCTCTTTGGTCACAATTTGAAATCCCAATACTAAAGGCAAAATATAACTTCAAAATGTTTTCTATATTTTCTCTGCCTTCATTTCCCCACAATTTTTGAGGATTTAATTCTGACAGGGGAATGTAATGAAAGAACTGATTATGGTTGCACATATCTAGGAAATATATTTTGCAGAACATAATCTTCTCAGAGATTGCACAGCTCAATTCTTTTTCACCAATCATCTTATTTATCTAAAAAAATTTCTAAATTGGCATATTTATTTGTCTTATTTTTACTATAAACTACTCTAAGATTCCCAAGTTTTAAATATTCATATTAGTATTTCTGTTCTCATTTTCTAAATATGAAATAGTCTCGAGATTTATTACAGGAAAAAATTGGTAAAAAGCTAGACGGTACACAAAGATACTACCACAGAATGAAGAATCATACTCATAGAAAACCTGCAGTGGCTCAAAAACACATTATTTAAGCTTCTTATACTTAAAAAAAAAAAAAGTCTTCTGTTATTTGAAGCCAGTCCTTAAAGGGCTCAGAAATCAAGAAAGAAAATTGATGAATTAAGGCTGTCAAAAAAAGGGGGTCCTTAAAAATATGGTTAAAATTTTGGGGGAGAAAGTATATACTCAATGTCAAAGAAGATGCCCCAGCTCCCTCAGATTATTATAGAACTACTTAACAGGATGGCAAGAGGCTTTTGCAGTTAGAATAGATTTCCAGATAGTATGTTGTAAGCAACCATGCTATTCCGGCACATACAAGGACCAGATGATCTGCTAAGTCTTCCCACCATTTAACATCTCTAATACCATGATGTGCAGGTGTATAAAAGGCTTATATAAACTTCTGGGCATTGCAAGGTATTCTGAAAGGAGGAGGGAGAAGCCCTCCATTGATCTTAAGGAAACTCATGTCTGCACATACTTCAACATCAAAGCAATTTCTAGCTTTATGACCAAATGGATTAGGTTTTAGTCACATCTATAAATTCTCTGAAGAGGCTGGGGATTACAGTGGTTTAAAGTCCTTTAAAATTACTGAGAACAGAAACAGATTGGGGTTTGCAGAGGGTGAAGGAGATGGTTCTGGGGGGGGTCTTTGGCCACCACAGCTCCTGGGATTCTGACAGGTGATGAAATTGGCTATAGTGGGTTGGCTGAAAATTGATTCTACTTTATTCCATACACAGATTTCTATCTCATGTGTATTTTTACAGCATTTGTGGAAGACAGACATCATTTTCTGGGGGGAAAATTGCTTACAGCAGATTAAGAGAAATATAAATACATTTTTAAATTACATATATAAAAGTAATCAGATTCACCCTAATACCCCAAATCATTTTGAGCTCTCTAAGAAGATGAAGGCCTTATCCATTTCAGGGCTGGTCTTCAGCTTGCTGTCTCATTGTAAATCCTTTTGTGATGTTCCATCCAAAAATCACTTTTCCATCTGAAATCTCAGTACTTGGGTTTATTCTTCTAAGGTCATTGGACTACTGGTAAGCTCTTTAACTGTCTCAGCATTTAGCTTTTGAAAATCACTTTTAAATCACCCATCACCACTGATTATGAAGGAACACAGAAAGGGGACTGGTCTGACCTCAGGTCGGCATCAAAGCTGTAAGGGGTCAGGTCAGGCCAATGGCCCTGCAGACTCCAATCCCAGAAGGTTATTTCCTCAAAGCCAATTCTGCAGATATTATTTTGGACAGATCTTGAGTTGTCTCATCTCTAATTTTTTGAACAGACTTTTGGGAATTAAATGTAAAACAGGTTAAATTCTTTACTTGTATTGGGATATATCAGTGGATACAGCTAAATAGATTACTATTCCAAACTAAGGTCCTTTTTCCAAGGGCATAATTTAAAAACAATAACAAATATGTTTCAGGGCTATCCTATGGTTCTAAAGTAATATATTATGAATGTATTTCAGAGGAGTCATGAACCCACTGAAATTGTACTCAAAATTTTACACGTATTGACGAGATACAATTTTCATGAGAAACTCAAAAGTGTTCTCTGGCCTAAGACAGAGTTAAGAACAACTTCCCTGAGTCACTGAGGGTGACTCAGTCTGTTAGTCATCTGACTCTGGCTCAGGTCATGATCTCAGGGTCCTGGGATCGAGCCCAGCTGGGATGCCTGCTTCTCCCTTTCCTTCTGCAGCTTCCCTTGTTTGTGCATTCTCTCTCTCTCACTCACTCTTTCTCTCAAATAAATAAATAAAATCTTAAGAAAAAAAAAAAAGAAAGAACCACTGCTCTGAGGGAACATTAGCTTCCCCCCAAAATAATGATGTCATTTAATTCAAATTTGTAAATAATAACTAAGTCATCTCTTTGCTGGATACTTTGCTACCTAGTAAAGATACAGACATGAATAGGAAGGGAAAGTAGTTTATGAAACTCCTACTGTGTGTCACACGCAGGCTCATGGCATTTCTTATACTCATCTCCTTCAGTATTTACACAAGTCTTGGGGTTAATTATAAGTATCTGGAATTTACAGATATGGAAGTCACCTGCCCAAAGCCACAAAGTATAAGAAGGGGAGCAAGGATTCAAAGTTAACTTGATCTGAATCATCCAGGCTGGCTCGTTCCGTATTGCCTTCCTGATGATGTAATACAAGGCACTAAGTCATGATAAATGCAATGCTACTTCCAAGAAGGTCTCTCTTTTCTCCACCCCTTTCCATCTCTGCCTTCACCATCCTAATCAGAATCTTTATATCTTTCCCCAGGATGAAAGCAGCAGCAGTGCTTTTACATGGTTTCCTTGCTTCTACCCTTGGTGGGTCTAGGTCGTTCTCCACAGGACAGTCAGGGTGATAACAGATCATGTCACATTCTGGCTTAAAACCTGCAGTGGGAGGGCGCCTAGGTGGCTCAGTGGTTGAGCGTCTATCTTCAGCTCAGGTCATGATTCCGGAGTCCCGGGATCAAGCCCCACATCGGGCTGCCTGCCCTGCAGAAAGCCTGCTTCTCCCTCTCTCACTCCCGCTGCTTGTGTTCCCTCCCTGGCTGTGTTCCTCTCTGGCAAATAAATAATATCTCTTTAAAAAAAAAACAACTCAAAAAAGGAAAATTATTAAAAAAAAAAACCACAACAACCCTGCAGTGGGAGGGGCTGGGTGACTCAGTTGGTTAAGCATCTGTCTCTGGCTCATGTAATGATCGTAGGGTCCTGGGATCAAGTCCCACATCAGGCTTTGTTCTGCCGGGGCCTGCTTCTCCCTGTGCCTGCTCTGCCTGCCACTCCCCCTACTTGTGCTCTCTCTCTGACAAATAAATAAAATAAAATCTTAAAAACAAAAACAAATAAACAAAAACCCTCCAGTGGGTTCCTAGTGAAGATAACAGTGATCATTTATTACATGCCTTACCGTGCTTAGACCAGGAAGTGAGCTCCACAGAAGGCCCATACACTTTGGGGCCTCCCTGAAAGTTTCTAAGAATGCCCCAAGTTCCTGAGACCAGTGGGGTCCAACAGAGATGTCAGGGTGGGGTGATCTTAGCTCAGAGACCTATGTGAGAACTAGTCTCAGTTTCTCTCCCTTGGGAGTACTCTCCAACAAGTATATGATTATCCTGAACTGCTGCTAACTGGATTCCAGGAGAGGGGACCTGGGGTGAGAAGATCCTCCCACTGGCCAGGATGGTATTTTTCCTGTGAGATCCTGCAAGACTGGACTGCCACAATGGCGCTGGATGCTGATTTGGAGTAACACTCACATGGAACAGAGGATAAGTCTAAGGCTTTATGGCTGAAAAATAATACAGATTCATTATCTCACAGTTCTGTAAGTCAGAAGTCTAAACTGGGTTCAGAGGATTATGAACCTCCTTTGGAGGTTCTAGGAAATAATTTGTTTCCTTGGTTTTTTTTGGCTTCTAGAGTCTGCCTATATTATTTGACATGAGGTCTTTTCCTCCGTCTTCAAAACCAGTAGTGTAGGGCACCTGGGTAGCTCAGTGGGTTAAAGCCTCTGCCTTCCGCTCAGGTCATGATCCTGGGATTGAGGCCCACATCAGGCTCTCTGGGAGCCTGCCTGCTTCCTCCTCTCTCTCTGCCTGCCTCTCTGCCTACTTGTGATCTCTCTCTCTGTCAAATAAATAAATAAAATCTTAAAAAGATCTTAAAAGAAAAAAGATTAAAAACCGGTAGTGTAGCAGCTTCTCTCCTCTGATCTTCTCTCTCCCTTTTAGGACTTTTGTGAATACATCAGGTCTGCTTGGATAAAATCCAGGATCATCTCCACATCTCAAGATCCTTAACTTATTTACATTTGCAAAGTCCCTTTTGCTATAAAAAGCGACAGTCACAGATTCTGAGGATTTGGGTGTGAGCAAATGTGAAAGGCTGTTACTAAGCTTACACAGCTCTGGACTACCTATAGTCTACTGCCCACCCTGTGCTTGGACTGGTGTTGGAAAGTTGGCCCTTACCTGTTTGTGTTCCCACCAAGCCAGTGTCTCTGGTATGTAGCACCTGAGGGCAGCAGAGGAGTGCCAGTCGCTCTAAAGAAAATAGCTTAGTCATCAGCTTCCAAACTATCTCTGCCCAAGAACTATACATGTAGCTCTGATACAGCTCTATGGTGGCATCCTCTTGGGCTACTTCAATAAAGTGAATTATTTTGAAACCTACCAGATTACCTCCTCATACCCCCCAAAACTAATAATAATTATTCCTAGTTTTAAAAACTTAATGTGAAAAGAAAAATTATAAAGCTTTTTGGAAGAGACTATAAGATATATCTTTATGACTTTGAGATAGGGAGGAATTTTTTATGTAAGATACAAAAATTCACTGTAGAGAGAAAGGCTGCTCAGTTGACATAAGAACATTTCTTCACTGAGACACCATAAAAAGAGTGAAATGATAAACCATAGAGTAGGAGAAGATACTTGTAGCATATATAATAAGTAAAGGATTAGTATGCAGAATATATAAAAGATTCCTATAATAATAACTATAATTTAAAAAAGAACAAATGACCCAATTTTTTAAATATCCAAAATTATTGAACTGGTTCTTCACATGAAGACTCTCAATAACCACTTACAAAGAAATGTACCCAAGCTCATTAATAATCAAGTAAATGTAAATTAATCTCACAAGGAGACATCAAAACATAAACAATTAGTAAATATCAAAAAAAAAATCTGAAAATACTTGATGTTTGTGTCTGTGTGAATATAGAACATCAGATACTCTTACTTACTGCTCGTGGGAAGGTAATGGGAACCACCACTTTGGAAAACAGAGTGGTGTTATCTAGTAAACTACAAGATATAAATATAACATAATCCAGTTATTCCACGTTAGGTTTATTCTCTGGAGTACATGTATTTATATGCAGCACAATACATGCTTAAGTATGCTCATAGCAGCATAGTTTATAATTTCTCCAAACAGGAAAAAAATCCAAATATCCAACAGAAAGGACATACAATATGCACACAGTGGGACACTATACAACAATGAAAATCAAGAAACCCAATGCTCAGTCACTCATTCCATTCAACATTTATTGAACTTCTTTATTCTAGTCACTGAGGCAGAGTGTCAAAATAAGTTAAAACAGACCCTCTCCTAGAAGAAATCTTGTGTGTGTGTGTGTGTGTGCGTGCGTAGCAAACAAAAACATATAATTCAGTGAGATATTAGTGAAGCACTACACTCAAAAAGAATGCTTTATAGATTTACCATACTATATATTTTCCTCCCTCTTCTGGCTAAAAATAAACAAAAATTGCTTTTCTCTTCATTTTTCTCTTTGAAATTAAAAAAAAAGCAAGCTGAGGATATATATATATATATATATATGTATGTATGTATATACACACACATACTATATTAAGGAAAGAAAATGGTAAATAACAACACCAAGAACAAATGTCAATGGCTTAAATCTCATAGACTTTCAGCATAATTTCTGTTGTCTAATGATCAGACATGACCATCCCTCTCTGGAGCAATTGCTTGGCATTTAATATTATGGGTTCTGTGAATTGTGAAACTAATCGGGTCTCTTATGAAATGGCTTCTAAATGATTAGAATCAAATTTGTGTCCACCCCACAAGCAAAGATGATGGATTTTTACAAGTCATATTCCTTGACCTCTGTTTTTCCATTTCCTTTCTCATCTGCTTCTGATGAATCTTAGTGCATTGTATTACTTACATTTTATGTAGAAAGGCCAGAATAAATCTTTTCTGGACAAGCTAAGGGATGGATGAGGAGGACAGGATAAGATAGGATAGGATACTGCCTCACCCCCTTAAAGAACCAGCAAATGCTTTGAGGGAGGAGGCTGTGTATTATTCACTTTTATCTCCCAGCCCAAAGCCACACACAAAGTTGGTGTTTTAGTCAGCTTTCCCTAGATTATGGAGCAGGATAAACAAACTCGAAATCTCAGTAGTTTAAACAACAAATATTTATTTCTTGTGCATGTTAAATGTTGTCTGCAGGTCAGCTGGGCTTTGCTAGGCTTTGCACCACATTTCTTCTCATTCTGGAATCTTGGTTGAAGAAGCCAAGATGAAGACACAGTACTGGGGGCCAGCTGTAGTCATACCATGCAATGGCACTTAAATTTTCTATTCAGTCATGGCAAAGGTCCCCGGTAAAGGTAACTGGTAACTGGTAATTCCCAATGGCCAAAGCATGCCAGTGGAGAGTGACCGTGAACTGCTGGTGTTCAATAAGTGTTTCTTAAATGAATGTTGCGGTCATTACTGTGGTAATTTTGCTATGGTACATGGTGAGGTTCCCGCATTTTGAGCAATTGTTCTCAGGTAAATGCCCTCTCCTCTGCCCCATGGAATTGCCCTACAAAATATGAGTTCCAAAAGAAGGATGATTCCAGACAGTTGGAGAAAAGTATTTTCTCTTTTCCCTCATAGCTCAATGAGCAGCAGCAGTAAAAAAATGTGTTAGAGGAGTTCATTGACTAATTAATTCTTCAGCTCCTAGAACAAACTTCAGTGTGCACAAGAATCACCTGGGCAGCTTGTTAAAAAATATAGATTTCCACTGAAAATGAATCTGAGACCAAGCCGTTATATTTATAGGCTCTCCATGTTTTCCTGAAGCATAGCACGGTATGGGAGTCCTGCTTAAGAACCAGGGGCTACTTGGGCCTTAAATGCACAGAACTTCTAAGTACCCTGCCACTCTTGAACCTCAGGAAGGAGCAGCCTTATCTTTCCCAGCCCTCACTTCCCTCTATCACAAAGAGGTGTATGAAGAAAAGCCAGGTCCCAACTCCTCTGGGCCACCCTCATACCTGAGCATGCCTCTGTCATCCTGAAATTGCATGACTGCATGTGTTCAGTCAGTGAGCAACCACCTGAGTGCTGGGAACTTGTTTGCTTGTGCATGCCCAGTACCAACCCAAGACTTAAACTCAGTAAATGCTTATTGGATAAATTAATCAATCTCATTAATGATCCCTATCTATCACAGCAACAGTTCTCAATCTTTAGCATGTAAAGAATCAGCTGGAGGACTTGTTCAGAGATCACTGGCTTCATCCCCAGAGTTTCTGGTTCACTATGTTGGGGGAGGAGTCAAGAACTTGCACTTCTAACAAGCTCTAGATGTTAGCCATACTACCACTGGTGGTACAGGCTCTTACTTAAAGAAACCCTGCCTCTGAGTTACTCATTTCAACTTTTTTTTGTCTATAAAATTAGAAAACAAAACAAAATAGAACCTTCTCAAAAGGCTTAATAATAATTTTAAGAAATATACAACACTCTGTCATGGCTCTAAGTGTCCAATCACATCAGTCCACAAACTTCTATGTGACAAAATCCATTTTTGGTACCCTTTACTGAATTCATTCTAGTTCAAAAGGCCCCCAAGGGCAGGAATGTTTGGTTCCTGCCGTATCCCAAGAACAGTCTTGTCACATAGTTGGCTGACTTATAAATGCTCATCGAATGAATGAAAAGTGATGTGTACAGTATCCCCTGGTCTTTGTGCCTCACTTCTCCTAGGTGTCAGATTATGACCTGCTGATCCTGTCACCAATGACCCTGGAGGGTAAGATTTCTGATACATTCTTTTGGCAAGGGTGAGATCTCACTCTTGTTATCTTCAACCTGGCACAAAACCCTCAGTAGAAAGATGGTGGTGCTATACTCTGAGAGGTCATGGTGAAAAATCTCTAATTCACCAGCTTTTTTTCCTTTAGAAAAGTAAGAGTAAATGAAGCAGAAGATCGCATTAGTGATTTAGAAGACAGATGAATTAAGAAGGAGGAGCAAGAGAAGTCCTGTAACAAACAGCTAAAATCCCATGAAAATAGAATTAGAGAAATAAAGGATGCTATGAAACACTCCAATATCAGAATTATTGGAATCCCCGAAGGAGTTGAGAGAGAGAGAAGCCTAGAAGATATGGTTGAACAAATCATGGATGAAAATTTCCCTAATCTGGGGAATGAAACAAATGTTCCTGTCCTAGAGGCAAAGAGGATGGACACACCCCAGATCAAAGAAGCCAGAAAAACCTCCTGGTACATAATTGTGAAATTCGTGAATCATAAAACCAAAGAATATGTCTTAAGTGCAGCTAGGGGGAAGCGATCCCTTACGTATAGAAGAAGGACCATCAGAATAACGTCAGACCTTTCCACAGAAACCTGGCAAGCCAGAAAGGGCTGGCAAGACATATTCAGGAAATTCCATGACAAAAATATGCAACCAAGGATAATGTACCCAGCAAGGTCAACGTTCAGAATGGAAGGAGAAATAAAGAGTTTCCAGGACCACCAAGGTCTAAAAGATTATGCAACCACCAAGCCAGCACTAAGAGAAATATTAAGAGGGGTTCTATAAAAGAGAAACGAACCCAAGAGTGACACAGAACAGAAATTTACATGGGTAATCTATAGAAATGTGAACTTCACAGGTAACATGATGTCAATAAAAACATATCCATCAATAATCACTCTCAATGTGAATGGCCTAAATGCTCCAATAAAAAGGCACAGGGTTGCAGACTGGATAAAACAACAGGACCCATCCATACACTGTTTACAAGAGACATATTTTGAATCTAAAGACACTTCCAGATTGAAAGTGAGGGGATGGAGGACCATCTTTCATGCCAAAGGACCTCAAAAGAAAGCCAGGGTAGCGATTCTCATATCAGACAAATTGGATTTTAACCTAAAGACTGTAGTCAGAGACACAGAAGGACACTACATCATTCTCAAAGGGTCTATACACCAAGAAGATCTAACAATTGTAAATATTTATGCTCCCAACATGGGAGCAGCCAATTACATAAGCCAAATGTTAAGCAAAATAAAGAGTCATATTGATATGAACACATCAATTGTAGGAGACCTTAACACACTACTCTCAGCAATGGACAGATCATCTAAAAAGAAAATAAACAAAGAAACAAGAGCCTTGAATGACACATTGGACCAGATGGATCTCATAGATATATTCAGAACATTCCACCCTAAAACAGCAGAATACTCGTTCTTCTCGAGTGCACATGGAACTTTATGCAGAATAGACCACATACTAGGACACAAATCAGGGCTCAACTGATACCAGAAGATTGAGATTACTCCCTGCATATTCTCTGACCACGATGTTGTGAAACTGGAACTGAACCACAACAAAAAGTTCAGAAGAAAATCAAACACCTAAAGACAATCCTGCTCAAGAATCTGTGAATCAACCAGGAAATCAAAGAAGAACTGAAACACTTCATGGAAACTAATGAGAATGAAGATACATCAATCCAAAACCTATGGGATACAGCAAAGGCAGTCTTAAGGGGGAAATACATAGCCATCCAAGCCTCACTCCAAAAAAATTGAAAAATCCCGAATACACCAACTCTCACTACACCTTAAAGAACTGGAAAATCAACAACAAATTAAGCCAACCCCCCCCCACACAAGACAGGAAATAATTAGGATTAGAACAGAGATGAATGAATCAGAAATGAGAGATACAGTAGAACACATCAACAAAAGTAGAAGCTGGTTCTTTGAAAGAATTAATAAGATCGATAAACCATCGGCCAAACTAATCTAAAAGAAAAGGGAGAAGACTCAAATTAATAAAATTATGAATGAAAGAGGAGAGATCACGACCAATACCAAGGAAATAGAAATAATCATCAGAAATTACTACCAACAATTATATGCCAATAAGTTTAACAACCTACAAGAGATGAATACATTCCTGGAAACCTATAAACTTCCAAGACTGAAACAGGAAGACATTGACAATCTGAATAGACCTATATCTAGTAATGAGATTGAAGCAGTGATCAAAAACCTTCCCAAAAACAAGAGCCCAGGACTAGACAGATTCCCTGGGGAATATTACCAAACATTCAAAGAAGAAATAACACCTATTCTCCTGACGCTGTTTCAAAAAATAGAAACAGAAGGAAAACTTCCAGACTCTTTCTACGAAGCCAGCATTACTCTAATCCCCAAACTGGACAAAGACCCCTTCAAAAAGGAGAACTTCAGACCAATATCTCTGATGAATATCTTAAAAAGATCCTTGCTAACAGGATCCAACAACACATTAAAAGGACTATACACTATGACCAGGTGGGATTTATCCCAGGGATGCAAGGGTGGTTCAACACTCCCAAATCAATCAATGTGATAGAACAAGTCAATAAGAGAAGAGAGAAGAACCACATGGTCCTCTCAATTGATGCAGAAAAGGCTTTTGACAAAATACAACATCCGTTCCTGATCAAAACTCTTCAAATCATAGGGATACAGAGAACATTCCTCAACCTCATAAAACCTACAAATGAAAAACCCACAGCGAATATCATTCTCAATGGGGAAAAACTGAAAGCCTTTCCTCTGAGATCAGGAACAAGACAAGGATGCCCAGTCTCACCACTACTGTTCAACATAGTATTAGAAGTACTAGCTACAGCAATCAGACAATAGAAAGAAATAAAGGAATTCAACTTGGCAAAGAAGAAGTCCAAACTCTCTCTCTTTGCAGATGACATGATACTCTATGTGGAAAACCCAAAAGACTCTACCCCCAAACTACTAGAACCCAGACAACAATTTGGTAATGTGGCAGGATACAAAATCAATGCACAGAAATCAGTTGTATTCTTATACACTAACAATAAAATATAGAAAGGGAAATTAGAGAATTGATTCCATTTACTATAGCACCAAAAACCATAAGATACTTAGGAATAAACCTAACCAAAGAAGTTAAGGATCTGTACTTGAGGAACTCCAGAACACTCATGAAAGAAATTGAAGAAGACACAAAAAGATGGAAGAGCATTCCATGCTCATGGATCCAGAGAATAAACATTGTTAAAATATCTATACTTCCCAGACTAATCTATACTTTCAATGCCATTCCGATCAAAACTCCACCAACATTCTTCAAAACGTTGGAACAAACAATCATAAAATTTATATGGCACCAAAAAAGATCTCGAATCACTAAAGAATTGCTGAAGAAGAAAAACAAAGCTGGGGGCATCTCGTTACCCAACTTCAGGCTTTATTACAAAGCTGTGATCACCAAGACAGCATGGTACTGGCACAAAAACAGAGAAATAGACCAATGGAACAGAGTAGAGAGTCCAGATATGGACCCACAAATCTATGGTCAAATCATCCTTGACAAAGCAGGAAAAAATATCCAGTGGAAAAAAGACAGGCTCTTCAATAAATGGTGCTGGGAAACTTGGACAGCTACATATAGAAGAATGAAATGAGGCCATTCTCTTACACCACACACAAAGGCAAACTCAAAATGGATGAAAGACCTCAATGCGAGGCAAGAATCCATCAAAATCCTGGAAAAGAACATAGGCAGTAACCTCTTTGACATCGGGCACACCAACTTCTTTCAAGACATGTCTCCAAAGGCAAAGGAGACAAAAGTGAAAATGAACTTTTGGGACTTTATCAAAATAAAAAGCTGCACAGCAAAGAACACAGTCAACAGGACAAAGAGGCAACCCACAGAATGGGAGAAGATATTTGCAAATGACACTACAGACAAAGGGCTGGTATCCAAGATCTATAAAGAACTACTCAAACTCAACATCCAAAAAGAAGATGAACACTTCAAAAAATGGGCAAGAGACATGAAGAGGTACTTCTCCCAAGAAGATACACAAATGGCTAACAGACACATGAAAAGATGTTCAGCGTCACTAGCTATCAGGGAAATTCAAATCAAATCCACACTGAGATACCACCTTACACCAGTCAGAATGGCCAAAATTAACAAGACAGGTAACAACAAATGTTGGAGAGGCTGTAGAGAAAGGGGAACCCTCTCACACTGTTGGTGGGAATGCAAGTTGTTGCAGCTGCTTTGGAAAACAGCATGGAGATTCCTTAAAAAATTAAAAATAGAGCTACCCCACGACCCTGCAATTGCACTACTGGGCATTTACCCCAAAGATACAGATGTAGTGAAAAGAAGGGCCATATGTATCCCAATGTTCATTGCAGCAATGGCCACAATTGCCACACTGTAAAGAGCCAAGTTGCCCTTCAATAGATGAATGGATAAAAAGGGTGTGGTACATACATACAATGGAATACTATGCCTCCATCAGAAAGGATGAATATCCAACTTTTGTAGCAACATGGACTGGATTGGAAGAGATTATGCTGAGTGAAATAAGCCAAATAGAGAAAGTCAAGTGTCACATGGTTTCACTTACTTGTGGTGCATAAGGGGTAATATAGAGGACAGTGGGAGAAGGAAAGGAAATGGTAAGTAGGGTAATTCGGGGAAATGAAACATTAGAGACTTTGGACACAGAAACAAACTGAGGGACTTGGAGGGGAGGGAGTGGGGGGATGGAAGAGTCTGGTGGTGGATACTGAGGGCACGTATTGCATGGAGCACTGGGTGTGGGGCATAAACAATGAATCTTGGAACACTGAAAAAATAAAATGAATTTAAAATAAATGAATGAATGAATGAATGAATGAATAATAATAACTCTTATAAATCAAAGCCTTGACTTTTAATTCATTGTTTTGGATCTGATTTTCATGCACCTAATTTCGAACTCAAAGCCAAAAATTGGCCCTTTGTTAACAACAGATAATTTTCTATGCTGGTAGAGCAAGGAGTTTCAGCCTTACTTTTTTAAGTAAATGGCCTTAGGCCTGTTTAAGAGTTATAATAAGTAGAAGGAATAAACAAAGAATGCATCAGGGCACCTGCTTGGCTCATGTCATGGTCCTTGGGTACTGGGATCAAGCCCCACATCAGGCTCCTTGCTTAGTAAGTAGGGAGCCTGCATCTCCCTCTGTCTGCTGCTCCTCTCCTGCTTGTTCTCTCTCTCTGACAAATAAATAAATAAAATCTTTAAAAAAAAATAAAAAGTATTTCATCGCTTAGTATTTCAAAATATTGTCCAACTACATTTTATTTTGCTTATATAAAAACACAAGATATATAGTATCATCATGTTATATGATCATATAATCATCATTACAACAAAACAAAATCCCATAGAAAATCTTTTTGTGTACATTCCTTACAAACCTTTTGATTTTGTGGGTTTTTTTTAAGATTATATTTGTTTGTGAGAGAGAGAGAGAGAGTGAGAGAGAGAAAGAGAGAGAGAGAGATGTATCTATTGTTAACAAAGGGCCCCGGGTGTCCCCCTTACACACCTTTTGTAAAGGATAAGGTAACATCATCTAACACCAGAGGGGATCCATCCATTCTCTGTCAAGCTTTCCTGATGGAGCCTGATGCTTGGAAGCAAAGCTCACAAACTCATTAATAGTTTAAACAGTTCATTTCTCTTCAAGCAATTTCTCAAGGGAACATTCTCTCAAGGAGCCCCCCAGTCACAGCCTACTCTGTGGCAGCTCATCACAAGTAACATGGTCAAAAATATAGGTTTGCTGTGATATCAGGAAAAAGGAAAACTGGCAACAGTAGCACTTGCAAAGGAACATGCCTCTTATTATCATCTCTGTCCTGCTATAATTAAGTCAGACAAAAGAAATTCAGGGCATAGACCAGAAGAGCTTGAAAGAAATGGAATGAAAGAGGTGCTTTGAATTATGGGTACGCTGATGTGGCTGGCTTCTGCTCATCCCCCCGAATGCACAAACTGCAGTTTTCATTCAGGAGCACTGATACTGAGCAGCCCTGTAAACACTAATGTAAGATGATGGAAGAAGGAAGAGACAATTTAGTGTCTATCACATACCACAATTATTTAAGCACTCTGCAGACATTCTCCTATTTAATCATTAAAGCAGTTCAAATGCAAAACCAATGAGGACACATTTTACGGATGAGAAAACTGAAGTTTGTGGAGATTCTCTACATTGCCCCAGGCTACACAAAGCAAAATTTAGCTCTGTTTGCAACTTTAAGACTGGGCTTCATTCTGTGATGCCATGAGATTTCTGCCTTCAGTGGGCATAGTTTGTCTTAGAAAAAAAGAGCACAGAGCAGCCACGGCTGACAAGTGGCAACAAGGAAACCAGGCCCTTCTCAGAGGCCACAGTTTGTGCTGGGCTTCCTGTGTGATGCTATCCTGGTTTTCCTTCCCTGTGAGGCAACTGAGTGCAGGGCAAGGAGAGGGAGCCTGGGTATAGACAGAGAAAGAACCAGGATTCTGTTCTGTGAGGGCCTTCTCTGTCAGAAGTGTTAAGGAAAAGAGGCCATACTGAGGGAGAACCGGCAAAGGAGCTCTCCTTGGTATCTCGTTCCGGGAATTTCAGAGATTGGCTTTAAAGCACTCCCACCTACCCTCAACCCTACTACTTCCCAAGCATGGAGATTTTTACATTGAGTTCAACATTGTTGATTCTCCAGGTATGGGAATGAGAGGAGGGCAGGATGTCCTTTTTATATCTGCTGTAGAAGGAAGTTTCCTATGGCACCGAAAAAAGCAAACCAGAACAAAACACATTGGTTTATTTGGAGATACTCGTCCAAGTGAGCAGGGACAGTTTAATGATAAACATTCTTCAAATTTCATTTGTCTCCGTCTTGGGTGGGTTTCACGAAGGGCCCATTTCGGAATGGTGACAGCCTTGAAATCTTGCCCAAGCTCTGAGGTAGTCTGAGAGCTTCCCAAACTTTCTTCCTCGATCTTCATTATGCATCCGTAGGTCAACCTGGGCAAGGAGAGGTGGGCTCACCTAGTGACAGGTAGGGAAACTGCAAAGTCTTTCAGCTGGTGTGGTGGCAGCTGACATTCCTGCAACATCCTTCTTAGAGGTGCTCACCCTCATAACAGTGCCCCTTCTAATGGCAACCTCTGCTCTCAGATGTCTTTTCTGTTCCTATTGATCTGCTTTATGCCACCACTGCCTGCACCTTTCCACACCCCCACTTCATCAGGTTCAGCTCTACTGGATTTAATCGTGAGAGAGCTCACACACATTGCTTGCAACCCTCCAAAATTATCTGAAGATCATATTGTTTTTAGTCGTTCTTTTTCTTTCCTTCATGGAACACTCATCTCTCTTACCAGACTGCATAATAATAAAACTCTGCTACTATTTGTTAAATGATCTGTTTAGTAACTATCTGTTACTAGTCCATTTCTCTTGAGATTAAGTAGGATGAGGTTAACATTCTCTTTCTCAACTTCTGGTAATACAATGTGGTAGAAACAGAATGGCTATTGAATCAAATAAATTTATTAACCAGATGAGTTTGGGAAAATTCCATAACGTTCCTGAGACTTGATTTCTTCATCTTCAAAATGGGTGTATGAATGATTAGTTTATATGGTTGTAGGACAGATTAAATGAGATAAAATGCTTATCACAGTGCTACATTGGCAGGTATATAGGGTAAATATAAATGCTATGCCCTTTTCTTTTCCTTTTTAAAATATATATATATTCCAGAAAATGTTATGGTTTCTTCCCTGAAATTTGTCTTCACAACCCAACAACTCTACCACATTGCTATCAAGTAGAGTTTGCAAATCTTGCCTTCCCAAAAATCTCTGTGCAGGCCCTATGTTCAGGAAGCATAAACTCTCCAATTTATCTCTTCCTGGGCCTGCATATCTGAGAGCCATGAGAGAAAAATTTCAATGGCTGGTCTGTCAATAAAGCCTTTTCTAGAGAAAAATCCTATTAAAGTAACAGTTATTGGTTTTTCAACTGGGTTTAATCAGTGGGGTAAACCACAAACGCTTTCACATTTGCACTTTCAAATTTCCCGTCCCCACCCATCCTTTAATAATAGCTGATTCTATCACTTTCCGCTATTCTAAAGGAAAAAAAAAGTCTTATTCAGTGCTAACTGGCTTTTGCATATTAAAAGATCTGATCACATCTTGTATCAAACTTGAACCGCACAGCCACTTCAAGTCTTCTCCCCTTCATCCCCACCAGCTCAGGGCTTACTCTTGACTGAGAACTTCACAGTGGGGAAGGAGCTGATGAAAGAATTTTTGTTCTTTCTCCATCTAATCTTCTGGCTTTTTCAAATTTGGGAAAGGGGCAGGATTAGAGAAGAGCAGGCAAACGTCCTCTCTCCTGGCTTGTTGTCTGTCATCTATCTCATCTGGCAGGCACACAAAGGCTGATTTTGTTATGGCAGCATTTAGAGTTCTTTGGAGCCCTCCCCTTGGCCCTACCCATACCTCCAATACATTCGCCTTCTCTGCCATAGATAATAAACTCTTCAGCAGATCTTTAGAGACCTCTATCTCTCTTGGCTCCAGCCCCTGGCAACCCAACCCAATCATTCTCAGGGCCACAGCTACTCAAGTCAGCAGTCAGTCCTTTGAGCAAGGCCCATCAAGAAAGCTTGAGCCTCGTATTGGTCAACAAATGCCACATTCTTTTGTACTTGAGGAGCACTTGCATCTTTCTACAACAAATAGGAAAAGCCTAGCTCTCTCCTTGCCCTATGTCCATGAGTTAAAGTGCTTCTCTATCTGTCTTCCAACTGTCAGAGTATTCCAGGCATTAATCAGTAGTCTTCATGTTTATGCCCCTAGTCCATGGGAAACCCATGCTAACCTCTTACTGCAACCCACTTCCTCCACTCCAGGGTACCTGGTAGGCTTGAGAGTGCCTGCAGCTCAGTGAGTGAAGAGCCAGGAATGAGATGCTAAATGTCTCTCCTTACAGTATCCCACTCTTGGCAAGCATATCTCTCAGACCCTATCACGTGGCTTGGAGGGTCAGAAATGCTACTTTGCTAATCCTACAAGGTCAAAAGTTCTCTTTTCTTGGTGACCATGTTTCTTTATACAGACTGATGATGGCTGGAAGTGGGGGACGGTTTTGATGGTTACTAGACCAGATATAATATTTTTGAGTAGTCTGGCCTATATGTGTTCACTTCAATTAGAATGCAAAGGCATTTGCCTAGTTTCTCCGCTTTAGGGTTTTAACTAAAATTCCAAAATAGAACATTTCCACTCCTCAACATCCTGTTATAAACTCAAATAATAAATGGCATCATAATTACTACTTATGTACAATATACAAACCATACTTTAATTGTTTTAGGATACAATGAATGCAAGATTTTATGTTTTTACATTTTTTTAAAAGATTTTATTTGTTTATTTGACAGAGAGAGACACAGTGAGAGAGGGAACACAAGCAGAAGGAGTAGAAGAGGGAGAAGTAGGCTTCCCATGGAACAGGGAGCCTGATGCAGGGATTGATCCCAGGACTCTGAGCCGAAGGCAGACGCTTAATGACAGCCACCCAGGCGCCCCTGAAGGCAAGATTTTAAAACAGAACCCAACCATCTCTCTCAATTCAGTCTTTTAAAGTAACTGCTTTATGAAAACTTGCCTCTAACTTCTACTTTAAAGAATTTAAAGTTTCCTGTATCTGGTGCGAGGAACATGTCATCTAGCTGCCGCAAGCTAATCATGAGAGTAACCCCTTTTATTCAGCAGTGTGTGGCAAGCATATATTAGATGCTTGAAAAACATGTCTAATTTTTAAAAACAATCTTGCAAAATGGGATTCTCCCTCCATTTATTTCATTTCACAGCTGAGGAAAAAGAGACTCAGAATAAATAACTGGATCAAGGGCACAGCACTGGAATTCTGCTTGTCTAACTCTACCAGGTATAGTTTTTCCATAACAGTGTTATAGCCCAAATAGCTGCTTATAGCTCTGCCTATAGAATAATAGCTTTTAAAGAGTTTTCCCAAACTGCAACACACTCACCTACTAGTTTCCCCTACTGTTATCTTACATTAGATGGTATATTTGTCACAATTAATGAACCAGCAGTGATTCATTATTATTAACAGGAGTCCCTATGTTATTCAGATTTCCTTAGGTTTTACTTAATGTCATTTCTCCACCCCAGGATCCCATATACATTTAGTCATCATGTCTCCTCAGACTCCTCATGGCTGTGACTTTCCTTGTGTTTGATGACCTTGACAGTGTTGAGGAGTACCGTTCAAGTGTTTTGTAAAATGTCCTTCAACTGGAAATTGTATGATTTTGTTTCACGATTAGACTGGAGTTAGAGTTTTTAAGACGAAGGTCATGGAGGAAAAAAAAAAGCACTATTTCACCATAACATATCAGGGCTATGAAAGGACAAAAGTATTAAAAAATGACTCATTACTGTTGATGTTGACTTTGACAATCTGGTTAAGGTGTTTGTCAGCCTTCCCACTATAAGGAAATCACCACATGGAGACCACAATTAAGGAGCAAGAGTCACGCTCCACTTGCTTGAGAGAAAAGCATCTATACAAATTATTTGGAATTCTTCTACATGGGCAATGTGTCTCTTCTCTCCTATTTATTTATTCATCACTTATATCACTATGGACTCATTTTATACTTTGAATGATAAATCCAATGCAACTTCCATTTATTTGTTGCTCAAATTGTTCCAGCTTTGCCCATTGGTAGCTCTTTCAGTTGGCTTCTGTGTGTCTCTTTTATAAACTCCATCATTCTGTGTTTTTTAATTTTTTCTTTCTTTCTTTCTTCCTTCCTGCCTCTCTTTCTTCCTTTGAGTGCTTCCCTACTTTCTGACACTACAAGTTACTCCAAACTCATCTTCTGTATTCCCTGATGCCATGCTCTAGTTTGCTTTGTTATTTTTCTCCAGATTTTGTGCCCCCATCTCATAGTGCTTAAGTCAGAAACACAAATCCTGCATTAATTAGTATGTTTTTGAATTAGTACAATGATTTGATATGACAGACTGCTCCAGTAATCTTTAATGTTAATGAAATTGCATTTAGAGAAGATAAGAATAAGATTCATTATGAATTACTTACTTACACAGCCAATTATGAACAGTATACACATAAATGGAGAGAAGATAATGGAAAAAAGAGACAAGCAGAAGAAAATTTTTATTTCACTTGAAATAGTCAGATACCCACAGATAGATACCTGCCTACTCCCTCCCTGAAAATTTCAACAAAGTGGTGGGTCCACTTATCTTTATCTTGAAATCTGGCTGAACAGAAATTGAGGAAGACCTCAGTTTCTCCAAAGGCTGTATAAAATAAACATTCAAGAATTGCTAAGAAATGACACACCAAAAAATAAGGCTATTGTAAAAATATAGCATGTTTTATCTGATTTATTTAAAAACATCTGATGTCAGGCTAGAGACTATAGTTTGATGCATAAATGTTTACAATGGACCATTCCTTACTGTTTCTATCCCAATCCAAAACCTTCCCACTCAAACTCTAATTTTCATAAAATGGTTAATGGTGATGGTAAGCGAAGGAATTCTCAATAGCATGAAATCTGATGATCAAAAATTAAAAGTTAGAAGGTTGGAATTATTTCAGTGAATTGATATATATGGCAAATCAAGGAAATGTTAATTGCCAAATTATATTACAAGAAAAGGAATAAAAGATTTTCTTAAATATTTTCATTTTCTAAGAAAACAGAATTATATGTAATATCGTGTCTCTGGTAGAAAGAACCAATAAACTGACAATATGGACTACTCTCAAAAGAAAAATGATCAGCTCACTAACTATGGTCTGAAAAACAAACGAGTTGGTCTCAACTCTTATAAAACCATAGACATTATTGTATGCAGACATTCCCCTATAGTTCATTAGTTTATAGAATTGTTGCCTATGCCCAGTTAATATTTTTAGTTTCTTGGGACTACATTTTACAACTAATTGATACTGTCTGGATCATCAGGAAGCTTCTTATGCTTCAAATCAGATTGTCTTGGTGGACAAAGCAACTTAATTCTGCTCAATATCACTTCAATTGGTAGATCATCTCCAGGTATAACTAATAAAACAGTGCAATGATTTAAACAAAGTTTTAACCATTCCTAGTTTATCAGCCTCATCTTCTGATGGATTTCAGGTGTCACATCCTTATGATAACATTCAGAGGTAGAAAGAAGACCCTTCTCTCCCTTAGGTCTCCTTTTTTTCATTATTTTTTATTTTTATTAAAAATATTTTTATTTATATTTATTTTTTTTAGATTTTTTTTTAATTTACTTGACGGAGAGAGATCACAAGTAGGCAGAGAGGTAGGCAGAGAGAGAGAGCGGAGGAAACAGGCTCCCTGCTGAGCAGAGAGCCCGATGCGGGCCTTGATCCCAGGACCCTGAGACCATGACCTGAGTCGAAGGCAGAGGCTTTAACCCACTGAGCTACCCAGGCGCCCTTGTTTTTTTTTTTTTTAAAGATTTATTTATTTACTTTGAGAGAGAGCACAAGATAGCATAAGCAGGGGGAGGGGAGAGGGAGAGGGAAAGAATCTCAAGCAGACTCCCCACAGAGTGTGGACCCTGACTCAGGACTATCTCAGAAACTTGAGACCAGAACCTGAGCTGAAATCAAGAGTCTCATACTTGGGGACTGAGGGTCAAGATGGCGGAAGGCCAGGTGACCGCATTTCAGGGAGTTCCCTGAAGAGAGCTGAATTCCAACAAAAAAACCACTACAAGACCACCGTGACCACCCATGAAACCAGCCTGAAATGTGATATTTCCCACTTCTGGACCGCCACGAGAGACAAAGAACATCGGCAAAAAGGTAGAAACAAATTGGAGGGTCTGG
>PITA01020243.1:0-14978 GCA_004023965.1 Spilogale gracilis
CGAGCCCCACATCAGGCACCCTGCCCATTCCCTCTCTCCCTGTGTTTCTCTCTGTCAAATGAATAAATAAAATCTAAAAAAAAAAAAGAGAGAGAGCAAAAAGGGAAGGAAGAAATGGAGGAAGGGAGGGAAGATGGGAGGGGGGAGGGAGGGAGGGAGAGAGGGAAGGAGGAAGGGAGGACGGAGAGGAGGGAAGAAAGGAGAGAGGGAGGGAGGAAGGGAGACTAGTAAAAACTGACTGAGACAAAAGGAACTCTCATCCTGAAGGAGCTGTCTTAATTTGATGACATTTTGTTCCCCTTTCTATGACGGAAAATGCCATCTATGCACTGTGACGTAAGTCCAGTAATGAAATAGAGAAAACAAAAGTGAAAGCCTCTCCAAATTCCACACCCCCAAAGAACAGAAACAGTTTTGTATGTTATTCTATACTTTTTTCCATATGCAAACAAGTACCTCCTAGGCTCAAATCAGTCTCCCTACCAAGTACCAAATTTCCTTTATTCACGAAGCAGTACGTCGTAAACTTTTTCACAGGTCAGCTCTTCTGCTTCTACTTCAATATTTTTAAACTTTCCATTGTATTTTATAGCTTCCCACAGTTTATGTCTCCAATTCCTTATTAGTGGTTGTTTGTACCAGTTCCTTTCTTTCTCTAGCAAATAATGAAATAGCAGAATCTTTGAGCATAAATCTTCGCATGCTTGATTTCAATAAAATAAATTCTCAAGAAGTGGTATTATTGAGAGAAGAGGGAGGGCCTCCCGGTATCACCAAGTCTCTAGCTAAGAAGAGTCACAGATTTAAACTCTGACCCAATATATCACACAGGGCTGCCCCGAGGGGTTTCAGCTTTGTTAAACTCCGAGGGTCTTATTATCATTGTAATTTGCATTCTCATAGCTTCCTGAGGCCTCTGGCGGATTTCCTTCTTTTGTGAACTGTCTTTGCTAGCTCTTTGCTTCTTCTTCTGCTAGATTGTTCTTTTTCTAGTGGATTTATAGAAGCTTTTAATATTCGATGGATATCCAATCTTTTTAAATTGCCATCTATGTTTTGTAAATATTCTCTCCACATTTGAGGAAGCTTGAAAACGGAGGTAAATGTGCAGACTTTCAAGTTCAAGTCCTAAGCCAATGCTAGAGTAGTGTGCTGAGGATTAAAAAAGAATGCCTATAAAATTCTCACTCTAGGGCCTAGATTTAGGAAGTGTTTCAGAGAGTCGCTTTCTACAAGCGTTGCTTCTGGTTTCCTTTACAGTATTTTCCATATGTCTACTGTTTGGGTAAAAAGTCCTCTTTTAATCCTTTCTGCTTTTGTGACTGGGTGAAGAAAGGTTTTGTGTTTGTTCAAAGATTATAATTATATTCTCCTGTTTACCTCAGGCCTTTCCTTTTCCCTCTCTTAAGAGACTGTGTCCCCTACACACACACACACACACACACACACACACATACACACATCACCCCACTACCCCCCACCACCACCACCATCCAGGCCTGGCTGCCCTGTCTTCAGCCCTGCTGGCTGCTCACACCCCAGCTGGAGGGGCCGCAGCCCTGCGCTGAGCCTGCACCTGGTCCACCTTACTACCCACTGCCAAGCCTGTCACTTCCCACACCTGAGACCCTTACTTCATCGTCCCTCCCCTTGCTCTGCCACCACTGAGAATATAGAAGCAGTGGGGAGCCAAACCAGTCCCAAAGCCTGAGACCCACCCGGCTGCTGTTCAGTGATCATATCCACTCAGCACCCGGGACATCTCTCTCTGCACTGCGCAGGTCTGCGCCTCTCCAGAATCTTCGATTTTGCCCTCACCACTGGACCATCCCCATGCATGAAAAGTTATCTTGTAAAAAATCACCATCTTTCAAAAGCCCACCAGACCCCACCTCTTCTTTCTCCCTTTTCTATCAGAGCTTTTCGAAAATTCTCTCTCCCAGCCTCCCTCTCCATACCCAGACACTCTTCCTAGCTACATACTCTGGCCATCCCTAATGGGCTCAAAGCTCAACACCAGCCCACAGAGCCTCTTTACTTCCTGAAATACTCTCTTCATCTGCCCTTTAGGCCATTACGTTCCAGGTGGTTCCCCTTCTCACCAATAATTCCTTTTGGATCTCTGCAGATTCCTCCTCTTCCCAACTGCTTGCTACCCATGGAGCAGCCCGGGCTTCCTTTCTAGCTGGCTTTGATTCTTCATGCACACGCACAGCCCAGGGCACCACCTCCAACCCCCTGATTGTATACACTGTATATGGTTGCACCCCCTAAACTCATACCCCTAGTCCCAACTGCCTCTTGAAATTCAGACCAACCACATTCCAGGACTCACCATCTCCACCCCAATGCCTAACAGCTATCCTGGAGGTAATATGGCCCCTACCAGGATCACCAGGTACGGTTGTCCGGTTTGTGCAGCGCCTAAGGCAGCCATCTGAAATCCAGCCCATTACACGTTTGCTCAGTCCTGGGCTCTGGTGTGGTCTCTGTCCAGCTACACTGTGCAAGAGGTACCTTTTTCTGGCGCCTGGGTGGCTCAGTGGGTTAAAGCCTCTGCCTTCAGCTCAGGTCATGATCTGTGGCCAGATCCATCTTTTGGTATCTCCCCGCCTCCGATCTGCAATGCTCAGTATATGACACCTGTCAGTCAGGAAGGAGGAGAGGGGAAGAACAAAAAGGAGATCTCTCCTCTTCATATCTTTGCCTTATCCAGTTCAATTCCCAAAACTCTCCTGAATCCAATGTCTCTTCTGCTATACTAGCAGCAGGCTGCATTAGCTCGGGGCTACCCCTGGCGCTCAGTCCCACCTCTCTGCCCAGACAGAAGCTTTCTCAGACGGGAACATTAATTCACCACTCACCTGTTTAAGAACTGCCGGTATTATCTGAGTGCAACCAGAATCATCCCTAAATCCTTGCCTACAGATGACAAATTTTTGTTTATTTACTTATTTATTTTTTAGAAAGAGAGAGAAAGAGCACACACATGCAAGTGTGTGACTGGGGAAAGGGAACAGAGGAAGAGGGAGAAAGAGAATCCTGAGCAGTCTCCACGCTCACCTAGGACTCCATCTCAGGACCCTGAGGTCATGACCTGAGCCGAAATCAGGAGTCGGACATTTAACCGACTGAGTCACCCAGGCACCCCACATTACAACTTTTTAAAATTTATTTTCTGCCTCTGAAACCCTAGGCTCACACTTCCAGCCACCCTAGCTCTGATACATCTTGCTCTCTGCTGCCTCAGGACCTTTGCACTTGCCTACCTTCTCCGAAATCTTCACATAATATTCAATATTTGAGTCTGAGGTATATGTCACCTTCTCAAAAACATCCTTCTATGACCAAACTGGCTGAATCAGTGTTCTTCTTCCCACTGTCACTTTCTGTCACATTTCTCTCATTTATCTTTTTTACAGCATCTCTCAGTTCCTGAAATTATCATATCCTCCTCTCTGCTTCCTTGTGGACAGCCTGTCTCACCATCTCCCCACCATGTCCATTTTGGAGGCCTGGGATCTTTCTGTCTTACTCCTAAGGTAGGGTTGGGAACAGTCCTGGTATACAGAAGGCACTCAGTAAGCTGATTAAGTGGCTCGGGAGGTAAAGGTGGCACAGGCTGAAAAGATCGCAGGTAGAGAGAGGAAAAGAGAAAAGAGCCGGAACTGAGAGAGGGGAAGGCAGCCAGATGGAAGAAAGGGAGGAGGTTGGAGGAGAAACAGCCCACAGGGATCAGGCCAGGGGAAAGAAAAGATGCGTGCAGGAGCTGAGGCGGAGCCCAGGCACCAGAGGCCGGGGTCCTGCTGAGCAAGCTCCTGAGCCCCCTGTGGGCCCTGCCCCACGTATGTCCCAGACTGCGGCTCTCCAGCACATTACCAGGGGTGCAGTCTTGGGCCCTGAGAAGTAAGTGGTCCAACAGGCCGAAGGTCACCAGCATTTAATTCTGCCTCCAGCCCAGGTGGGGGCCCGAAAACAAGCTAAATGACAAAGAGGCAAGGCCGTGAAGAGCTGGGTTTGTGTTGGGCCTCACATTCCTACCTCACTGACCTTCCAGAGGAGGTTGAAGCAAGCCTTGACATTCCTTCCACATTCCTTGGGGCCCCTGGATCCTTCTGGAAACTTCGAGAATAGAATGCAGGGCAATTGGGGCATTTACGCTGCAGGCGAGCGTGCCAGCTGCCGCAGCTGCGACTCGCCTCTTGCATGGGGACAAAGCAAGGTCAAGGAGTCTAGCTAGGAAGTCAGCCCCACAGCTGTTTTCTCCACATGCTTGTCATTTCTTAGTGGTGGAGGGGTGGAGGCCTTCTACTAGCTGAAAGTGGGTCTTCTGCTTGTAAAATGAAAACCCTTTCCCCAGTTGACTTCAAAAGTATATTCCTGACAGGACAACGTGGGGATGGAGCCCCCTTCCTAAAGAGACCCCGGCGTGAGATCTTTTTGCAGCGCCCTCCACTCTGGCTTCGACCAGTATTAACCTCCTGCACATGCCCCTGCTCAGACTTGGGGGTTATTTTTCTGGGAGGAGGGACTGAACAGAGAGGAAGGAGGAGGGAGAGGGGGACAAGCGATAAAACTAAAAATGCTCAGCCAAGTACTCAAAATCCACTCCTGTCCTGGAGAAGTTTCTGGGGGCTGCTTTCCCTCAGTTCCCCGGGAGCAGCACCGTGATCACAAACGTGATCTTAGAAGTCCGCACACCCTGAGCATGCTTATCTTAAAACCATCTCAGGCTTGTTTCTGTGCCCTCAGAAAATAGACCGCCATAAGCAGGCCTGGGTGTGGGGCATAAACAATGAATCTTGGAACACTGAAAAAATAAAATAATATAATAATAATAAAAAAAGAGAGAGACGTGGACCAAAAAAAATATGACATCAATGGGCTTGTCATTGGGAAGAGGGGTGCGGAGGCGGGGCTCTCGGCCAACTTTCTGTCTGTTGAAAATAGCTGGGCTTTGCCTGAACAGAGAATTTTGGAGCAAAGTATGTTGCAAAACCCACCTGTATGGCTTTGGAGCAAAGCATGTTGCAAAGCCCAACTCTCCGGGATAGTTCAGGGAGTCTCTGGGTCGGTTTCTCCCCTATGTCAACCTCGGGTTTTATTTGCTCACATTTCTTCTCCGGGGAACAGCAGAACTCTGGGTTCCTTTGAATTGTGTATGAAATCCGGCAGGACCTAGCTAGCTGAACCTTGGAAATGAAGTAGACACAAACCCTAGCCTTGTATGGTCTTAAGCGAGGGCAATGACTTGCAGAACACTGAGCAGTGACTGCACGGACAAAAATGATGTGAATGGCAGGGGCTCAAATCCACCGTGCAGCGGGCCGCACGGTTTACAAAGGAGAGCTCTGCCAACTGAACAACGTGGCTCAGCAGATGGACCACAGCCCAGAGCATAAATTTAGCTGGCTTTTCAATCCTCCGTCTTGATTAGTCGGAGTCAAGACTAGTCGCGTCTGGACTTGAAGCCGTGGAGCTGAGGATTCAACCCCTCCAGGTGCAAAGTCGGAGGGGAGGAGATCAATGTTGCATTTCTCTGAAAGATAATCTGCCGGGCTGAGTCAGGGCCTGAAGGGTTAAATCCGATCATGTCTTGCCTTGCCCCCATAGAGGGCCAATGCCACATATCAGAAGGGTTCTTCTCTGGATTCCAAGTTGCCAGTGATTCGAGAGCTTAATAGAGAGTTAGTTGATTGATATTTATAATTTGTACATGTTTTCCCTTACTTGGGTTCAAGGGAACTTGCCGTGAACGTTCCCTTGTTCATTCATTGGATCAGCTTATCTGTCTTTCTTTTTTTTTTTTTTTAATTGTTACTTAAATTTTTTTCCCAGTGTTCCAAGATTCATTCCCCATTCCCCACACCCAGTGCTCCATGCATTAGGTGCCCCCAGTACCCACCACCAGGCTCTCCCATCCCTCCACCCCCCTCCCTCCAAGTCCCTCAGTTTGTTTCTGTGTCCAAAGTTTCTGTTGTTTCGTTTCTCTCCCTGGATTACCCTACTTCCCTTTCCTTCTCCTTTCTGAAGTGCAGTGGGTATCCCAAGTTGCTGGCTCCTAGTGGCTATGGACCCAACAGGGTCTGTCTCCGGCATCCGTTTCCCTATAATAGTTTGGGTATAATCAGCTGATCTCAGTCAGGGGTCCCCTTTCTCCTACCCTGCTCCCTGTGAATCCTTTTAGAAGCTGTGTGTCTCTTTCCAAGAGTCTGATGTTACCAGAGAAAGGGGACAGTCCCTCAGGGCCAGCACCGGTGTTCAGGGCAAGAACAGCAGCCTCCTGCTTTTCATGCTCCCTTGCCCTCCGATGTCCTATGAGCATGTTCCCCACATCTTTCTTTGATTAGCTTATGCCTTAGTTTACATCTAACAGTATCTATTAGCTCTCAGACTCACAGCTGCATCAGAGAAATACCGAGAATAAACTTACTTACACAATTAGAATGCAATGGGGCTTTATGAGGGGACCACAACACATGGTCTCTTCTGGTCCTTTGGGATAAAGTACAGCCACTATGTAGAAAGCTTTGGGGAGGGGTGGTGTAGGAATAGACACTATCTTTCACGTCCAGGTTGACGAACAGAAAGAGACACCTATTTTGTGTTTTACAATGTAATCAATAAACACACTAGAAGGAAGCAGGGCTCTTTGGAGGAATGACTACCTCCATGTCTAGGTAGGAAATCTACAAGAGGAGCTGAGAGGTCGTGTGTTGTAACATCAGAAAGCAGAGACTTGGGATCTTATGTAAACGATACAGGAGCCAACATGGAAGAACTCCCATGGGCCAAACATGGAGAAACATAAGAATTAAAAAGATTACTGAATACGGTTGTTTGAAACACATTGAATACATTAACAAAACCCAGGCGTTCGTCAATCATCATTATCATCATCAAGAGATAGTCTTTCATCCTTTACTAAAGAAGCCAAAAAAACAAAAAACCCAAAAAAACTCTTTAGACACCACCAGAGTTAGGGAGGGCATCAAATCCTTACTTTGAAAGTGAGCCCTTAAAGGGAAAGAATTAACCACCAGTCTTTCTTGTATGAACCATATGGGAGGAAAATGAAATACCCTCACCGATGAAGGAAAATCACTTTATGGAAGGAATCTAATAAATGTGAGAAGGTAATAAATTTTTTAAAAACAGCCTGTTGCAACTTCTAATAAAATGATTGCTCCCACTACATTGGCCATGTTAAAGGGCCGGTGGGGAACTTGACAGTGAAAGACTCAGGTCCTTACCACCTTGCCTCTGCTGCCCGATAGAACATTCCTAATGGGGCAAATGGCATTGAGCACCTGCTGATGGGATGGATGCCAGGGAACCACCAGCACTGCCCATGAACGCTCTGAGACAGGTGCATCTAGACCCAATCAAGCTTCTTGAGCCAACTCTCCCAAGCAGGAAAGAAAAGCCAAAAAGCCGAAAAGGAGAAAGGAAACAGACAAATCGAGAAAGTAGGACCTTCCACAAGACAAATGACCCAGTTTCTGCAATCAGTCCATGTAAAAGGGAGAAATAGGGTCTTCTCTATTTTAAAGGATAATTAAGAGACATAACCAACTTCAAAAAGAAATTTCAGAGAGCTGAGCAAATTTAATCACAGACAGGGTGTGACATGACCCCAAGAGTTGCCATGTGTAATAATGGCATTGTGGTTATTAATTTCAATAGGGAAGATCATATAGTAATCAAAGGTACAGTAAAAAATTCTAGAATATTATCAAATATGTTACCTATTGAACAGGTTTATAAAGCCATTTTATGACTTTATAGGCATAAATACCTGTTACAAAAGTTCTTACAGAATCACACAGATGCTTGCTGGGAAAGAAGAGTGAACTGGAAGAATCTATGAGAATCACTTACAGAGACTGGGGTCCTCTGTCCGGGGCGGGGGGGTAACACATGTCTCACTCCTGCTGAGCCCCTGAGATGTGGCAGATTTTGTTACTGCTGCATTGCCTATGTGATACCACCTAATATAGAGTGCAAAATGGAGTTTTTAAAAGTTCTTGTTTGTTTTGCTTTTTGTCTTATGTATTACCACTACAATAACATCACTGATTAATGAAGGTTTACTATGACAAGCACTTGACACCCACAGCCCTCTTCAAGTCTCACCACAACGTACGTGTGAGATTCTATTCTTAGTGTCTCATTTTCTATCTGAGACAAACAGATACTCAGAGAGGTTAGGTAGCTCGCCCAAGATCACACAGCTGGCATCAGGCAGAGCCGAGAACAGACCCATGCAGCTAAATTCAAGAGAACAGTTCTTAGCTATTAAGCTATGCTCTCTTTCTTACCATATAAAAAGCCCATCTCTTGTGTTTGCAGGAGTTCCTTTCCTGCTCAAATTGGTCTGTCAAATATTGCTTAAAAACGAACTTTATTTAAGAAAATAATTCAATAAAAAAGCAATTTTGAGGCTGAGTCTTTTAGGTTTACCATTTAGTGTCCTCGATTCAGAGTATGTATTATTGTTTGCTTCTCTGTAGCAGATATGACACTTTTTCCCAAGAGTAAAACCCAAAACTTCTTGCAAATTGTTCTGTTTATTAGAGCAAAAGTTGCCTTACAGATCACTTCTAACTAAATAAACAAAACAATCACATTAAAGCATCCACAAGCTTCCCAGAAGTTTCTGTTTGAGGTTGAATCCATGGACAGCTTTCTTCCAATAAAGATTGCTCTGTGTAGGAAGAGCTGACCTTGACTTGACACCCACACCCACCCCTGCCCCGAAACCGGCAGGGTCCTCCCCGTTTTCCTTCTCCTGAGCGTGCTTTGTGCCGGGCACTTTACTAAGGGATTCACACGTGTTAATCCTGACAGGCACCCTTTGAGGTGGGAACAGTTTCATTTCTCCTTATTTCACAGATGGGGAAACTGAGGCATGGGGTGGTTAAGAAACTTTTGCAAGGCCACAGAGCTAACACATAAGAGGGCCAGAGGCTGACCTGGGAGTGTGGACCCGGATCCAGAGCTCTTCACCATGAGAACACCCTGCCTCATCCCTCACCTGTATTTCTAGGAATGCCGCCCGCAAGTCATCTGGAATAAAGCAATGGGTACCACACCTCCCTTCAGAGCCCCCTCACTAACTTTCTTCTTGTGGTCTCTCACTGGGTTTTCTCCCCTGACGCTGAGTATGAGATTCCTGTGAGGATTTCCCAGCATGACTATCCCAGAGCAGATGTGGGCAACTAGGACAGTGGCTGGTCCTCTGGACAGGCCCGCAGAGACCTCCCAGGGAGGGCATTCCCTTGCAACAGCCAGCCTCAGGACTCCCAGTCAACTCCTGCCCTCTCCGACCCTTTGAGAGTCCTGAAACATTCCTTTTAACATGCTTAATTTGAAGTCAGAATGAAAAGGTCCGAAAGGATTGGAATAAAAACAGCTTTCTCTGAATATTGACAGTGAAAGTCCTCCGGGCCTCCACATATGTATCTTCCACATTCTCTGATGAAGCCACAGCACCCATTCTTTCCACTTCTGTTGCCAGTCTCCTTCCTGGGCACCTCCTGTGGCATCTTAGGGGGTGGACAACCCCCTCTCTCTCCCAGGGCCTAAGACAAATTGCAGGAAAGTTGTTTGTTTGTGTTTTTTTTCCTGCTTCTCATACATTGGGATAGTGCTGAACTCTGAATGAACTTTGTATCAAAGACAGTCTTGATGAAAAAAAAAATAGGGTATTAAAGAACAGCCTTAGGGAGAGGTGATGGGTACTGTGATGGACCTTCTAGATCCTTCTTCTATGAAGGACCTATTACCCTGCCACTGGGCGTGCTGGTGGCTATCAGGGATCACGTCAGCTGCAGAGAGTGGCCTCACCCAAAATCACAGCCTTTCCAAGACAGCCCACACCCTGGGGCTGACCCATATAGGAGGTACATAGAACCATGTTGGTCCAATTCAAGAGAACCATCATAGCTCCCTGTGGGCTTGGTCAAAGCTGACAATGGAAATTCACTGCAGCTTGACTTCTCCTTCCATCCACACCCGCCCCCTCCCATCCACGGGGGGTGATCTCCAGTGCACATTCCATAAACATCTATATGCTGAAAAAAAAAAAACAAAAAAACATCTATATGCTGAACTCTGTCCCAGAGTGTGCACTCCGGAGTCCTGATGCATTGGGGCCACCCCAACCTGTGGCAGATATGGTATGTAAAGTGGGTAGGAGCCATGGTTGCCCTCACAACAAAGACACAAACCTGAGCCTGGGCACCAGGGCCATATCTGCTAGAGGAAAGGATGTCATTTGACAATTGCATAACAGGACTGTATGGACCCACATGGTCCTGGTAGAGACCCTACTATCATTGTCTTGGAGAAAGTGGTAAAAGGCTTAAAAAGGGCTAACTTCTGTGGTGTCTGGGTGGCTCAGTCATTAAGCATCTGCCTCAGTTCAGGTCATGATCCCGGAGTCCTGGGATGGAGCCCTGCGTTGGTCTCCCTGCTCCGTGGAAAGCCTCCTTCTCCCTCTCTCACTCCCCCTGCTTGTGTTCCCTCTCTAGCTGTGTTTCTCTCTGTCAAATAAATAAATAAAATCTTTAAAAAAAGGGGGGGCTACCTTCCCCAATTCCCAGTATGCTTTCTGGTTCCAGCTCCTGCAGCCCACTACTTGAGTTACAACCTGTTAGCCATTCTGGCTTCGGTGGGCTCCCCAGTTGCTCCAGTGCAATTGGGGTGACTTGTTTTGCCCCCAAAGTCACAGAATCAAAATGGGATCCTTCATTTGCAGAATTTACTAATGGTGGCCGTGATGCAAGATTCAAGGAAGACACCATATAGATCCAATAAAGCCTTGTGTTTCCTACATCTTTCTTTGACTTCAGAGTATATCCTGACTTCTTACATGCCTATGGAGTTATTCTAGGCACCAGCATGGGCCCTGGACCCTCAGTTTCAGCCACCATCAGTGAGGGTGGAGGAGGAGGAGGCCTGGAGCACAGATCATCGCCATGGCTGGAATCACAAGGTTCTTTGTGTAATTACATATGTGGAGCTTTCCTCTGTTTCCATTATTAAGAAGTTCTTCTGTGAGATGCAAACCACTGGTCACAGCTAATCAAGAAAAAATGCGTGTACTTTGCCAACAACAGCTGCCCACATAACCATTATTCCTAGTCAAGTGCTATCCCCTGATCTTCTGTCTGGACAGACCCCGGGAAGCAGTTGGCTGAAGAGAGGCTCTGAGAGTCTGAATACGAGTTCCAGTCTGTCCAGGAGACACAGCTAAATAGACACCTTGCAAAGAATCCCTTCCCCTCCACCCAGGGAGAGTCTCAGTCCCTCACTTTGCTCCCTACTTGGTCTTTTTCCTTTCCATCCCTCTACCTCTCTTTCTCTATTTCTTTTGCCTTCTTTCCCTATTCTATCAGAGGGAGATGAATCAAAGATTTGTTTATTGGCATACTGTCTTGTTCTAGAAAGTCTGCTTAAAACAGCGTATGAAACACAACAAAATTGCATAAGTGTGAAGTGGGTCAACAGGAGAAGGAGAGATAAGGGGTTTTAACAACACAAGGCCCAGGAATAAGATGCAGAAAAATCTGTTCAAGCCAAGCTCCTCTGTTTCATGTTTCCATGCTCTGGAAGCATTTTGCCGTTGCTTATGCTACTTCCCATAACAGGACCTCCCCTTTCTGTCTATGTCATTATCCAACACCATAGCCATAAATACCATTTATACACTGATGATTCTACAGCAGAGAATGTACCCATTACCTAGAAACCTAGAGACAGATGTTATTGAGGGAGGCAATGCGCCTATGTTACATTTCCCACATTCCCCTGCAGCCATGTAATTAAGTTCTGGATAGCAAGATGCAAGGGGGTATGTGAGGAAGTTCCCTCGAAGGGCACTGAGTCCACTGAAGCCACAGCCTTGTGCCTTCCCCACTCTTCCAGCTACCAATGGGGTGGAATTAATGGGGGAGAGTTCCATTGTTCACCTTAGACCATGGATGACCTTGAGGAGAACAGCCACATGCTGAGGGTTTTGTAGCAGGAAGACCGGTGTCTGGGTCCTTCATGGCACTGCGGAGCTCCACAGCAGCCCTGACACGCCCTCTCCAGATGACAGCTAAGTGGGAGAGAAATAAGCCTGTTGTTGTTTGAGCTGCTGACGGTAGGGATGTTGGGATGTTACACGGAGCCGTGTGAAATTCTCATCTCTCTCTTTCACATCTTGTCCCTGATTTTCTCAGCTACATATTTGACATTTCTTCTTGAATGTCAAATAAGCATCTTAAACTGAGCAAAACCCAAACAGAATAGACTTTTTCCCTCCTCTTCCTTCCCTAAAGCTGGCCCTTCCAGAGTCTTCCTGGTCTTCAGTAAGTGGTTCGTCCACATGTCCTATTGTCTTCCTAGCGTCCTTTTTGTCTGGGACGGTGCGTGATCTGCCCTTCCCTCCATGCCCAAGCCACCAGAAGTTCTGGTGGAGGTACCTGTGAATGTGAATGAAAGCCCAGACGGGCTTTCCCTGCCTAGAAGCAAAGAGAGACTGAGAGTCAAGAGAGACAGAAGCAGCAGAAAGAGAAAGAGAGACTGAGAGAGACTGAGAGACAAAGGCAGAGGGCCTGCGAGGAGGCAGCAAGAGAGCCTGCAAAGAGAGACAGAAGCAAAGAAGCAAAGAAAGCAGCAGAAAGAGAAGCAGACAGAGAGTAAGAGAGAGAGAAGAAGAGAAGTAGAGCAAGAAGGCCAAAGCCAGAGCTAGGGAGCTAGAGCTAGAGAGCCAATGCTAAAAAGCCAGAGCGTATGCCTGAGCCTGCTTCATAGGTCTCTCCTGACTGACCTCGGGTCTGTCAGCTTACATCAGATCTCCGTGTATGAGTCATTATTTCCCCCGCCAGACTTCCCGCGGTTTGGGACCCGCATCTCTGCCGAGGCTGGCTCCCTGGCGACGACACCTTTTGACTTCATTCTCCCGGATCAGCAAATCCTAATGGCTCTACTCCAAAATCTACCCCAGACCCCTCTGCTTCTCACCATCCCAAACCCAAGCTCTCCTCATTATAGCCACCAGCATCTTTCACCTAATATCACACAGCCTCCCAACTGCTCTGATTCCACTCTTTCCCCAGATGTCCCTCTCCACAGCCGCCTGAGCTACCTTTCAGCAAACAGAAATCTGATCCTTTCAATGATCTTCTAAGACCCTCCTGCAGCTCTGCCATGACCAGAAGGAAGTCCTATCTCTGTGCTATGACTCACAAAGCTTCAAGGGAGCTGAGCTCAGCCTGTCCTCCCGCTTTCCATGAACTCCACTCTTTGCCCCTCCTGTGTTTCCCACACTCTCATCCTTAATCCCCCCAGCAAACATGCTGGGACTGTTTCCCGGGAATTTCCACCAGCCTACCCGTACCTGAAAACCTGTGAAGCCATCTCCATTCCTCGGGGACATCTCAGAAGTCACAGTGCAAGTGTAAAATTTCTGGTATTTGGTCATAAAATTTCAAGGGTATTTTGCATTCAGCTTTAGACTATATCGAACCAGAGAGAAAAATGGATGGCTAGGAGGAGGCCATGTCCCTCCGGTGGCTCATACACATGGACCACTGCAGCATGTGTGGTCATGTCGCTCATCACCAGGGCAGCCTTCCTCGCTTTTACTCTGACATCGGGCTGGTTTACCAAGTTCACTACCTTCCCGAAACCTGAAGTGTAACAGCAGTCTCTCTCTTGGGATCAACCCCCTCAGAATCATTGCTTGGCATGGGCAGGTCAAATGCGCCCACTGCTCTACAGGAAAGAATGTTTATGATCATTGAAAACATGATGGAAAAGCCAAAAGTCAGGGACATCAGTTACGTAAGGCAAACTTTCCCATGCTCTGCAGCAGGATTAAAATCAGTAAACCTTCCCTCAATATGGAGAGTTGTAATCAAAGAAATGAACTGCAACCCATAGACAGGAGCGGTGCTCTGTGAGATGCGTGCTGTCCACGTTGGCCCAGTGCCAGGCAGACACCCTGTCCTCCATGCCTCCCGCAGCTGCACCCGTCCTGGAACTGCTTCCCCCCTCTTATGGGCCTTCCACCTAAAGACCATTCTGGGGTACTAATGACAGGAAGGGATGAGAAGCCAACCAGCCTCTTTTTTAATTAAAAAAAAAAACCATAAATATGGTAACTAAAACAATGAAAACATTTAAGCAGGATATACAATGAAATAGAAATTTCATAGTGTACGATCCAGAGTGCAGACTGCAGACAAGCTGCCTGGGTTCAAGCCCAGCCCCTCCACTGCGGCCTGGGTGACTGAAGGCAAGTCACTGAAACTCTGTGCCTCAGTTTCCTTGTCTGAAATATGGAGTGCACGGTACTTACCTCGGAGAAGTGCAGTGAGGATTAAATCGGTTGATTCAGGTAAAGGCCATACATTACCTCTCTAGAAAGACTGATGCTGTCACTGTCCCTCTCTGTATTTCCTGAGACTTCAAGGTAACCAGAGAAAACAGATGGCTATGTATCCTACTGGAAATTGCTTACACATACATCAGCACATGCCCTGTTTTTTTTACACGAGAGGTAACACGTTATGCACTCTCCTCCACACAGCAGTCGGGTTCCTTGACCATTCCCTGCTGATAGACATTTACATTGTCCTGTTTTATAATTACAAATAGTAGCAGAATACGAGAGCTTCTGCGGGTACTTGCTGTGTATTCATGAGGCTACCTGCAGATTAAATCCCGGGGGGTTGAATGATCGGATCAAGGCTCCAGACAGTCTACATTTTGTTAAGTGTTATCAAATCATCCTCTAGTCCATTTTCCATGAGGGTATCTCCAAGACAGCTGAGATGGGTCATCTAGTGACCCAGGAAAGTGATTTCCATGCAAGAAGTTGTTTGCCTCCATCCTGGCCGGTGCCTTCAGGAGGGTCCCTAATACCACACTTCCCACATCTGGTGTGTGGGACTTCTCCTCTCTGCCTTATCTCACCTGGAGTA
>PITA01020243.1:15078-35493 GCA_004023965.1 Spilogale gracilis
TAAAATCTTAAAAAAAAAAAAAAAAATTCTTTTTTTTTTTTTTTTAACCTCAGGTGCTCTCCCATGACTAGCCTCACTGCTGATACCTACTCTCTCTATTTCCTGCCATTGAACAGCACATATGCTTGTAAAGTAGATTTATTACCTGGAGTTTTCTTTAACAGAGAATACGCCCTGGTGCTGGAATTTTCCTAAACCAACAATCTCCTCCGGAGTCACAGTCAATAGCAGACTTTTGCATACGATGGGGACTAGGCATTGGAAACCAGAACAGTGGGCCCCATTCAGCCAACACCTGGGAGCTCCCCAACACCCTTAAAAGGCCTGAATTTCAAAAAAAAAAAAAAAAAAAAAAGGCCTGAATTTCCTCATCTGCAAAAGTAGGGCCAGATCATCAATCTCTGCTACAACTAAAACTATGTGATTTTTATACACTTTTGCAGATGGACTCTATGTACCAGTAATGTTCATGACTATTCCTTCTCTGAAAAAGTCCTTCTTCCCAGAAAGACACACAGAAACAATTAAGAACATGTTTTAAACACACTTTAGATTTGCTCATTTATTTCCCTCAAGGACTGTGTCTTTTCAAGTAAAGAAGAAAGAAATAAAGGGGACATAGAGGTAGTTGCTGCCTAAAAACAAAGGCAACAACAAACTCCCACCTAAATTTTGAGGCCACCTTTTAGGATGAGGTGTTTCTAGAGTGTGATGAGATTAAGTTGGGGTCTACAATGAAATTTTACCAATGGGAATAAGAATTATTGAAAAGAAATATAAATCCCTTAAAAAGGGGGAAAAAAGGAAACTGTCATTGTTTAAACATTTCCTCCGTGGTTTAGCATAACTTTCCCAGATTTATATTACAGATTGTGAAACTCCTTTCTCATGGTCAGAAATCCCATCACCTTGCATTCTGTAGACTCATAAAATTATTTGCAAGTAACTGGACAAAGAAAACAAAGAAGTAAAAAAGAAGATGGTTTGTCTTTATGGACTGCCAGAAGCATTTTCTTTTTTTGGCATTAGTGGAAAGATTTGTAAATGGCACTAATGCATCAAAGCAGTTTTGGTTTAATGTAAGCAGTGTAACCTTGAGATGAAAATAAAAATTGGAGACAGATTTGTCATTGAACAAAATATCAATTCATGTTATATTATCAAGTTGCTTCTTAATCTAAAAAGCAATGTTCCCTGTTTGATCTTTTAATTGCTCTATGTTTCTGAAATTATTTGTTTCTCACTGTCCACCATTTTTAGCCTCATTGGCTACCTCTATGGATAATATTCTGTGGATAATATCCAGAAAATTGGGTGTTTCTCCTGATAACTGGATCAAGATTTTCCTTTTACTCATTTCATGTCAAAGCTTTTCCACAAAGTATCTGTTCATTTATTTGACTGCTAACAAATACATACATAACATTAGCAAAACTCTGTTGTAGTTCATGTGCTCTAGGGGGATGGGAGACTTTTACTTTCCAAGGATTTATGTCCTAAATTTTGCTTTGGGCAGATGTACATATCTGAAGTTACCTAGTAATATGATTCAGTCCAGCAAATATTTATTGAAAGCCCACTATGTGCTAGGCACTGGGAACACAAAACTAAGTAAGAGGTAATGGGACTCCCAGTTCAGTGGGGAAACAGACAGGTGTAAGCAGGCAGTTCTGCTACCATGGGCTCAGACCCATGACAGAGAAATGTGCAAGTTTCAGAGAGAATAGAGATGAACACAGGAGGGAGGGATTCATTCAAGAGTCAGAAATGTCTAAATAGATGGTATCATCCTATGTGAGACTTGATGTCTGATCAGGAATTTGCTAGATCTATACGGCCGTGAGTTGGTTATGAGGCAAAGGAAACAGCAGGGAAGAAGCATGGTCCTCTCAGAGAAGGCGAATAACTCCTCACATCTGGAGTATCACATGGAGGTGGACCGTGAAACAAGGGGACACCAGACATGGTGGCCAGGGACAGATCATGTAGAGTTGATGCTCCTTACCAAGGGTTTAGTTTTATTGTAGTGTCAGTGATGTGGAGCCATTGGTGAGTTAAGCAAAAGGGTATTAATAAGACAATAAAAAGAGATGTCATCAGTAGTAAGAGGTGGGTTAGAAGCATATGGGACAGCAGTTTGCCTGGTAGGATTCAGACCATAGCCCCCAGCTTACCCATTGCATGACCTAGGACAAGGTGCCCAACCCTTTTATACTTTGGTCTCCTCATCTATAATATGAAGATCAAAGTTATAGAGAGGATACATGAGTTAAAACAGAAAGTGCTTAGTAATGGTTCCGTAACTGGTACCTATTATTAGGAGTAGCATTTTCACTGTAGCTTTAGTAGTTAGGAGGCTTCAGAGTTTTGTCATAAAGCAAGTGGGCTTTGAGCTGGAGTTCCCACCACTGAAGAAGAGCCTGTCTTTTCTATCTGAGTTTCTGAAGCAACAATCGGAACCAAGACTGGTGGTGAGCCTCGGGCTCCTACAGCATCTGCTGGGTGCTGTGAGCCCTGTTCTCCCCATTTCAGAACAATGGGAGGTCTTTCTTTCTTTCTTTCTTTTTTAGGATTGTATTTGTTTATTTGATGGATAGAGACCCAGTGAGAGAGGAAACACAAGGAGGGGGAATGGGAGAGGGAGAAGCAGACTCCCCACTGAGCAGGGAGCCCGATGTGGGGCTCGATCCCAGAACCCTGGGATCATGATCTGAGCCAAAGCCAGATGCTTAATGACTGAGCCACCCAGGCACCAGTGGAGGTGTTACTTAAGCAGAGCTCCATGACGAATGGCATCTTCCTTTTGTTGTGCTGGGTCTTCACCATGACCAGAGTCAGGAAATATGGATCCAGGAAAGACTCTAGACAAGTCAGTCATTTTACAGGTGGTGAAACTCAGTCATAGTCTTCAAAGTTTTCTCCTGTGGTCACAGCTCCAGCTAATCTCAAGGGGATCTGGTCAGGGACCTGATACCCAGGTCAGTTTTCTTTGCAGCATTCCATGCCGTCTGGACCACGGAGGCTTCTTCATCTCGGCTGGTGTTTTATTGTTTTCTTCTAGGACATCTCCCACCTGGCCTAATGAATGAATGCTCTTTGTATGACTCAGAATTGGAAAAAGACTTTTTTCCCCAAGCCAAAGTCCTCCCAAGACACCTGTCTCGTTTAAGGAAAGGAAAAACAAGCTTGTTCTTGGCCCAGAATCTTTGGAACTAAAGAATTTCTCTCCAGTCCTTCCAGTGACCCCTTCAGAAGACTTTCCCTCCTGCCTTCCCTATGCTGATTACTTTGATTTTTATCTCTTCCTGTCCCAAACACTTCTTACCCCCACTGCTCTCTGAACCCCCCACCCCACCCCAGAGAGTTGCCCTTTGAGAATGTACCCAACACCATCGGCAAAGCAAGGCCCTCCACTAGGAGGGGTAGGTACAGGGTGTCTTCTCACAGACATGTTCTGCATGGCAGGAGGGAAGGATGCTGAGAGGACAAGGGATGGACTGGTGGCCTTGAGCAACCCCTAGTTTTCACACACATCAACAATGACACAGAATATTCTCTTGTCTTCCAGAGAGAATGGTGACAATAACACTTCAATATATTATCAGCAGGCCTAGCCCTGGGTTTATGGTCAAGCAGGACCTGTTTGGACTGGAGTGCATTCCATTCTCGATTTAGTTTGGGACAAACCAGAAAGGGAATGCACCTCCAACATAGTAAAATGTGACTCTCAGGAAAAAAGAAACTTAGTTCTAGGCCTCCAGCCAAATGAAACTCATTCTTTGCTACCACCACCTTTCGATTAGGCCTGATTCATTAACTGTTTGTGATATTCAGCTTTAGAACGGTAAAAAAAAAGGCAAAGTTGGAAACCAAACTGTAATGTCAGACAGCGTCTTGGTAACTTTCACATTCCCCTTGTTTGGCTGGGAGTGATGCAAGCCAGGATCATTACCAAGAACACAGCCTTTTTTGTAAACTGCAGGAGAAATTATTAAATAATAGATAAACATCATTATCACTAAACATATAAATAGATGTTTGTCTTGCTGTCTGACATTCCATGCATGGAGAACTTGAATTGCATTATGGAACTCATTCTGTCTGAGAGTGTGCGCAGCCTTATTAGGAAGAGGTAGTGCTTTGTTGTGAAGGGCAATGCCAAAGGAACACAGTTCTCTCTCTCTCTCCAAACCCCTCAGCAGAGAGAACTATGGTAAACCAAAAAGGACGGTAATTAGTGAGCATTCTCCAACAGGCCAGCATGACAGTGTGGACGCCATATTTTGTGGTTCCTGAACCAGGCCCAGGTTTGGAAGAACAAATAAAAGCTACGTAAGGCTATTATTTATTATTACTTTTTAGCCAGAGCCAGTATTTCCAACAGCTGTTGGAAATTAAGCAGGTAACTGCTTAATTTCAAGGCTGAGCCCATCTTTGAAGACAGGGTTTTAAGTTTAGAGTGGTATCATGGTATCATGCCACCTCTGAGAAAGATAGGTTAGCACAGAAGACCCTTTCCCAGGCTAGTTGGGCCAAAAAAAAGCCCAAAAAACAAAAAACAAAAAAACCGTACATTCTTTTCCGGCTCTCTCATATGTAAGACATACTTTTAAAAATACTTTTTAGATTTTGAAACAATCACAGACACGGAAAAGTTGCAAGTACAATACAAATAACATCTTCCGCCTAGATTATTTGAGAGTGAGTTCTTAATCTGATGCCATATCCCCACTGAATAAGGGCAAGAACATTCTCCTCCATAATCACTATATAACCACTCAAAGCAGGAAATCAAGTGATACATTACTACCACCTAATCCTCAGACCCCATTAAATATTTGCCAAGTTTTCTAATGTTTTTGATAGCAAAGGCCGTAGGTTCAGAAGCACATTTACTGCCTTTTGTCATCACATCACCTTAGTCTTCTTTAGTCTGGAATATTCCTCAGTCTGTTTTTGACTTTCATGGTCTTGACACCTTTGAAGATGACAGAACAGATATTTTAAAAAGATCCCTCGGTCTGGGTTTGTCTGGTGTTCTCTCATAATTAAATTCAGGTTATGTGGCAAGAATATCACAGAAGTGACACTGTGTTCTCATCATGGCATCCTATCAGTGGTCCACGATTTCAGCTTGTCCCATTACTGGGGATGTGCACTTTGATCACACGATGAAGGCAATGTCTGTAAGGCTTTTCCCCTTTTGTAATCTGTAAGTATTTTAAAGGGAGTGGCTTTAAATATAAAGACATGTTGTTTTTATGTTTAACAAAGAATCGGCATTTCAACTCATCCAAGACTTTGGAGACCAAAGTTCCAGATCTGGTAGAAAAAGAGGCAAAGAAGTTCTCCCCAAAGCAGAGTCCCATTAGAAAGCTGCTGGAATAATTCTACCCAGAAACTCCTAACAGTGGTGACAGGTAAAATCCTTTGAGTAAATAATGCCTCAAAGGCATAATGGATGGACTTTTGTACGGGATGGAATCATTGGAAAACTTCTTTATCACTTTGTCATTTTTAGTTTCTACCTGGACCTGTGGTACAGATGAGAAACTTTCTTTGGTAGTGAAGTGCAACTAGTTTAAACACACCCTGTTCTTAACTTACAACAGCTTTCCAGGAGTCAGAAACTGGACTTGAAGAATTTCAGGAGTATTTCTGAAATCAGAGGGCCAAGAAATGAGAGAGTTTCTTGGCTAAGAATGACATAATGAGCTCTATGTGGGATATCTTTCTACTAGGAAGCAACTAGTTACGGGATACAGTGGTGTATCCTAGATATGGGAGCCAGTGGTACAATCTTTAATGTCCTATCTTACCTAGTATCCTAGATAAAGGTGACACTAATATTATTTTCATTTCAGAAATAAGGTCCATAGATGTTGAGTGACTAGCCCTTTAGCCCTAGGGCCCAAGCCTGAAGGCAGCTTTTGGGAAAGGTCATGACTATGGGAAAGTGCTCAGAGACCCACACTTCACACCATCACCCTCGCCCTTGAGGGATGGTTCTCTTGCTTTCTGTGAGATTGTCCCCATGTCCATAGATGCTGTAGTTCCCTGAGAGCAGAATTTCCCACCTTGTTGCTTAGTGCACCATATATAATGGAGCCAAGTCCCAGGCTTAGTCATCTCTGTGAATAAGACTGACCTTCAGAAAAAATACTGCATATGACTGATAAAATTTGTTAAATATAAGCCATCTTATTTAATAAAATGCCTTTAAAATGCAGAACCATATTTCCCAGAATTTATCTTATTTTGTTAGCTATTTTTCTATACAAAGATATTTTGATAGACCTATAATTTCTAAAATTTTCAGGGGTTTCTTTACTTGCAATCTTATAATGAAAGTATAATGTTGAAACTTTCCCTGTTTTACCAGCCTCATTATTGAGTCTTTAGGACTACTCAGTATCTAATTTGAGGGGTTCTAACTTGATTCAGAACGTATCCTAAAGATCTTGAATAAATTGGAAGAGCTTTGCATATTTTGTGACTTAAATTATGTCTCCAATCTCCAGACCACTCTCAGAATTCTACTCTAGAATGTATCTAAATATATATATCTATATATACACACTGATATGTATATAAATATATGTTCACAATATTCCAGGAAATCTAGAAAGTCACCAACATTTGCCAGAAGGTCTGATGGCCAAACAACCAAAATTGGGAGAGGAGGGGAGGAGGGGCACCAAATTACAAACATCATGTTCCTTTGTCTTATCAGTTCAAGTTTTCCCCAGAAAATGTAATTTTAACATCAGAAGGATTAAAAACATATGACAACCCCCCTTTTCTTTGGAACTGTAGAGATAATTAGGAAGAGAATTGGAACAAGTAAGGACCAGTGGGCGTCAGGGTGAGTAGTCATGAAGAAAGGAAGACGTATGGGTTGACAAGTTGAAACAGACCAGACTAGGGATGGCGAGGGGAGGGGAGGACAGGGAAGAGTCTAGAGAAACAGAAGTAAGCACCAGAAAGTCAGAGTTGGCCAAGCTGGAATTGGAAAGAGAACAAGCAGGGGCATCCTCTGGGCAGTCTAGCTGGACTCTTGGCTGCTCTTCCTGCTGACTTTTATTTATTCTCCCCTAAATTTTGTCCTCTTACACACACACACGTGCACAGACGCACACATGCACAAACTCACTCACCTTAAAGGTACAGCTTCAAAAATAAAATATTCTGAGCTTAGAATAAGAAGAGAAAAATTAAGTTCTTTTTGACTAAGAAATAAGACCAACTGAACAATGACCTCAAGGGAAACATGAACCAGCAGCCCCTCCAGAGTTGTGCACCATTACCTTACACAAGTGCCTTTCCTCTGACAGGTACTGAATCACCAAAGTCATACAACTAATGCAAGTGGAAGAAATAGGTCATGTGATGATAACTTGTAGCCAAAGGGTGAACCTGAGTTGTATAAGCCTGGGTGCAGTTATTATAGAAGGTGATCAGTGTCAGACATTTGAGGAACCTGCAAAACGTTGCTGTTGAGGAACATGTTAAATACCCCAATAGAAGCAATAAGCAATGATAACAATAAGGCAGAAGATGGAAACTTCTACAAATGGCCTGATTCCTTCCACAAATGAATGAGAAAAATAATAGGAGGAATTGTTACAAATTAAAAGAGTCCTAAGGGAGCTCACCCAAATATGATATGTGAATTTTGTTTGGATCCTGATTCTAATCAATCAATCCAATTACAGAAACACATTTTTGAGCCTGTCAAAGACATTTGACCATGAAGTTAGTTATTAGATAATATTAAGAAGGAATTATTGTTGATTTTGTTAGGTGTGATAACAGCATTATGTCTGAGTACACACACACACAAGAATTGTCCTTATCTGTTAGAGATACATTCTGAAGTTTTAGAGTCAAAATGAAATTATGCCTGGGATTTGCTTTAAAATACTCTAACAACAGCTAAAGGAGATGGAGAGAACAAGAGCTATAACAGGCTTTGGGAAAATAATAATTATTGAACCTGAATAATAGGTATAAAAAGTTTGTTATATGTTTCTTTCTACCTCTGTGTATTTTTGAGATCTGACTTTAAAATTATTTAACACTTAATACTTCAGATACAAGGCAAACTAAATAAATTGGTACTGTGGTTGAGGAAGGAGGAGAAAGCCCTTGGAGTCAGTATTTTTTACCCACTCTTCCCACCCCAGGTGATTCTAATATTGCCGCTAAGATTGAAAACCACTCAATTATTAGGAATTATTTTTAATTCTACCAGAATATTTAATCAATGACACATATGGTGCTCACATATCTTATTTTGGGCTTAAAAAAAAAAACACCTGCCTGAATAAAGCATTCCAAAGAATTTTTACCCCTCCTTGATCATATATATATTTTAATTAAAATTGTTATTTTGAGATAATTTGAGATTCACACACAGTTGTAAGAAGTAATACAGAGATATCCCCTGTACTCTTTACCCAGTTTCCTCCAATGGTAACACCTTGCAAAACTATGGTACAATACCATAATTGGGATATTGACATTGACACAATCAAGATATAAAACATTTCCATCACCACAAGAAATCTTCATGGTGTTCCTTTCATAGCCACACCCACTTCTCTCCCGTTGCTACCCCTTCATTAAGCTCAGGTAACCACTCCTCTGTTCCTCATTTCTACAGTTAGCTCATTTCAGGAATGCTACATACATGGAATCAAACCATGTGGCCTTTTTTTGTTTGTTTTATTAGAGAGAGCATGCATGCATTAGTGGTGGTGAGGGAGGGCCAGAAGGAAGGGGGGAATCCTAAGCAGGCTTCATGTCCAGAGAGGAGCAGGAGGGCTCAATCTCACAACCCCGAAATCATGACCAGAGCCAAAATCAAGAATTGGATGCTTAACGGACTGAGCCATCTAGGCACCCCACACATGTAACCCTTTCTTATTGGCTTTTCTCCCCCGACACAATGTAATTCTCTGAAAATTCATCCGGGTTATTACATGTATCAATAATTCTTTTCTTTTTAGTGCTGGATAGTATTCCACAGTGTGGCTGTACCAGTTTACTTAACGTTTCATCTGTTGAAAGACAGCTGGATTGTTTCTGGGTTTAGTTACTAGAAGTAAAGCTGCAATAACAACTTATGTACAGGTTTTGTGTATAACCATAAGATTGATCTCTCCAGAATAAATGTCCAGGAGTATAATTTCTGCATAAATGGTAGCTACATGTTTAGTTTTTAAAAAAACAAAGAGTGAGACTGTTTTCCAGGATAGCTATACCATTTTACATTCTTATCAGGAATATATTTGGGATCCAGTTTTTCACATCCTCACCAATATCTGGTATTGTCGCTATTTTTTATTTTTACCCTTTTGATAGATGTATAGTGAGATCTCACTGTGGTTTCAGGTTGCATTTCCTTGATGGCTAATGATGTTGAACATCTTTTTATGCGCTTATTTTCCATCTGTATGTACTCTTCAGTGAAATGTCTTCTCGTATATTTTGCCTATTTTCTAAATGGACTGTTTATTTTATGCTGTTAATTTTACTAGACCTTTGTTGGATATTTGGTTAGCAAATATTTTCTCTAAGTTTACAGCTTGTACTTTCATCCTCATAATAGGCTGTATCAAATAACAAAAGGTTTTAATTTTGAGGAAGTCCAATATGTTGCTTTTTCTTTCTTTGGATCATGCTTTGGGTTGTATTGTCTAAGAACACTTTGCCAAGTCCTAAGTCCTAAAGATTTCTCCCATGTTTCTAAGAAGATTTAGAAACTTATTTTAAACTCCCATGGTTTGAAAAAATTATAATTGTATGTTTTATATTTAAGTCCATTACCTCTTTGAAGTTTTCTTTTGTGTGAGGTGCAAGACTTAGGTTAAGGTTCTTCTTTTTGCTTTTGGATGCCCAATTGCTTCAGCACCATTTGTAGAAAAGTCTGATTTTTTCTCCCCATTGGATTGCTTTTGCACCTTTGTTTAAAAAAAAGGGGGGAGGGTTGTATTTGTGTGAGCCTATTTCTGGGTGCTGTAACATTGATCCATGTATTTCACACGGTCTTCCTCTTTCTGTTCCTATATGGTTAAGTCTTGAAACCAAGTAGATTGATGACTCCTGCTTTTTTTTTCAAAATTATTTTAGCTCATCTGTTTTCTTTGCCTTTCCATATAAATTTTAGAATAATATTTTCTATATCTACAAAAAATTCTTGTTAGAAATCTGTCAAGAATTTTATTAAACCTGTATATTGGTTTGGGCAGAATTAACATTTTTACTAGGCTGAGTCCTCTAAGTCAATCCAGGATGTATCTCCATTTAATTAGATCTTTGCTTCATTTGATCAGCATGTTATAGTTTTCAGCATGCATATCCCATATGTATTTCAAATGTATGTTAAATATACACATAAGTATTTTGCTTTTTTGAGCAATTGTAAATGGTATTGTATTTCATACAATACAATATTGTAATATTGTACTATCATTGTAATATCAGTGGTCATGAATTCATTGGTAGTGTATTAAAACATAATTGATTTTTTTAAATGTTTATCTTGTATCCTTCAGTCTTGTTGAATTCACTTATTAGTTGTAGGCATTTTCAGATTTTTTGGTCTTTCCTGTATAAACGATCATGTCATCTGAAATGGAGGCAAGATTTTGTTTTTGCTTTGTTTTTTTTTTTGTTTTTTTTTTTAAAGATTTTATTTATTTCACAGAGAGAAACACAGCCAGAGAGGGAACACAAGCAGGGGGAGTGAGAGAGGGAGAAGCAGGCTTCCAGCTGAGCAGGGAGCCCGATATGGGGCTCGATCCCGGGTCTCCGAGATCATGACCTGAGCCGAAGGCAGTCGCTTAACCAACTGAGCCACCCAGGCGCCCCAGTTTTTGCTTTGTTTTTGATCTGTATAACCTATACTTGCTTTTCTTGTCTTATTGCACTGGCTAGAATGTCCAACAATATACTGAATAAAAGTAATGAAGTGGACATCCTTGCCTGGTTCTCAAACTTAGAGGGAAAACATTCAGTTTTTCCTCATGAATATAATGGTATCTGTAGGTAGGTTTTTTTGTTCTGTTTTGTTTTGTTTTTACAGATGTTCCATCAAGTTCTAAAAGTTCTCTATTTCTATTTTCTGAACATTTTATCATGAGTGGGTGTTGAATTTTGCCAAATAATGTTTTTCTGTATCAATTAAGATGATCATGTGATTTTTATTCTTTATCCTCTTAATATGGTACATTAGATTGATTGATTTTTGAATATTGAACCAGCTTTACATCACTGGAGTAAACTCCACTTGGTCATGTTGAATAAGTGTATGTATTCCAAAATTATATTTGCTAATGTTTGTTAAGGATTTTTGCATTTATATTCACGAGGAATATTTGTGGATTTCTTGTAATACCTTTTTTTGTATTTGGATAGTATTACCTTCATAAAATGCATTATGAAGTGTTATTTTCTATTTTCTGAAAGCGATTTCATAGGATTGATGTTAATTCTTCTTTAAATATTTGGCCTAATTCTTAAGGGAAATTATCAAAGTCTAGAGCTATTTTTAAAAGAAGTTTTTAATTAAAAATTCCATTTCCTTAATAGTTTAGGGCCTTTCAAATCATCAATTTTATATTGAGTAAATTGTGGTAGTTTGTGTTTTTCAAGAAATTGATTCATTTAATCTAAGTTGTCAATTTTACGTATGTAGACTTGTTCATGATTTTCTCTAATTATTATTCTTTTGATATCTTTAGGGTGTGGAGTGATAACCTCTGTTTAATCCTAATACTATTCATCTGTCTTCTTTTTTTTTTGTCAGTCTTATAATAAGAAGTTTGTCAATTTTATTGATCTTCTCAAAGAACCAGTTCTTTCTTTTTATTGATTTCCTCTATTGTTTTTCTTCTATTAATTTCTTTGCTATTTTGCTTTTTATTACTTTCTTCTGCTTGCCTTGGGTTTTGCTCTTTTTTCCCCCAAGGTTCTTAACATCGAAGCTTAGTTTATCATTTGAGATATTATCTATTTTTAAGGTAAACAGTTAGTGCACTGTTTTAGCTATGTACAAATTTTGGTATATTTTATTTTCATCTCTCTTCAGTTTAGTGTGTTTTTTAACTTCCCTTGCACTATTTTTAAATGTATTGTTTAGATCCTAAGAATTTGGAGTTTTTCTGTTATCTTTCTGTTATTGCTTTTATGCTTGGTTCCATTGTGTTGGAGAACACTCTGCATGAGTTCATATCTCTTAAATTTGTTAAGACTTGTTTTATGACACAGGATGTTGTCTATCTTTGTATATGTTCCTTGGGCACTTGAAAGAATGTGTATTATACTGTTGTTGAGTGGAGTATTATCATCTCTTAGGTCCCTCAAGATCTATACATTCTTGGGGCACCTGAGTGGCTTAGTCAGTAAGGTGGCTGCCTTCAGTTCAGGACTCAGGGTCCGGGGATCAAGCCCAATGATGGGCCTTCTGCTCTGCGGGGAGTCTGTCTCCTCTCCCACTGGTGCTGTCTCTCTCTTTTGTGCTCCCTCTCCCTCTCTCTCTCAAATAAATAAATAAAAATCTTTTTTTTAAAGATTTTTAAAAAAGAGAGAGAAAGGCACACAACAAGAGAGGAAACACAAGCAGGGGGAGTGGAAGCTTGCTGAGCAGGGAACCCAACACAGGACTCAATCCCAGGACCCTGGGATCATGACCTGAGCCGAAGGCAGACACTTAATGACTGAGCCACCTAGGCACCACTCCAATAAATAAATAAATTCTTAATAAAAAAAAATTCATACCTTTTTTTCTGTTTTCTCTGTTGTTCATATTGCATAAGGTTTTCTTTTAATTTATTTATTTATTGAGAGAGAGAGCACAAATGGGAAGGGCAGTGGGAGAGGGAGAGCGACTCTCAAGCAGACACCATGCTGAGCACAGAGCACAGAGCCTAATGCAGGGTTCAATCTTGTGACTCTGAGATCACAAGCTGAGCTGAAACCAAGAATCAGATGTTTAGCTGACTGTGCCACCCAGGTGCCCAGATTGCATAGTTTCTATTCTCTCTTCAAATACACTGAAACTCTTCTCTTTCCCTTCCATTCTGCTCTTGAGCCCATCCATTGACTTTTTGAATTTTAGTTCTTGCATTTTCTACTAAATTTTCCATTTGGTTTTTCTTTATATCTTTAGTTTCTTTGCTGAGATGTTCTATTTCTTTGTTAGACTTTCTATTATTTTCATTTGCTTCAGGTATGTTTGCAATTTCTTATGAAGCACTTTTATGATGACCTCTTTAAAAATCTGTTAGATAATGGGAACATCTTCCTTATCTTCGTGCTGGTGTCTGTTGATTGCCTTTTCTCAATCAGTTTGCAATCTTCCTGGTTCTTGATATGAGAGGTAATGTTCTATTGAAACCTGGATTTGAGGTCTATTTTATTATGAATCTTATTTAGCCCTTCTTTTCTGACATGTTCCTGGCAAGAGAGGGGGTGAATGCTGCCTTGTTATGGCCAGTTGGGAGCTAAAGTTCAGGTTCCCTACTTTGTCTCTGTTGACAGTGGAGGGCGGGTACTTCTCATTACTACTGGGTGGGTGTAGGGTTCTGGGTCCCCCCAGGCCTCCCCTGATACCTTCCTGATGGGAGGGTAGGAATCTTTCATTTCTTCTCCCCACGTGGCCTCCACTGATGCCATGGATTCATTACCCCTGAGTGGTAATAGCAGTGCTGACTCTCTGGTAAGTCTCCTCTGACACCTCCTCAGTGGAGTGTGGGGAGGGGCACCACATTATAATTGGGCAGGGGGTGAGGAGGAAAAATCCAGCCTCCTCACTCAGCCTTCGCTGGCATGGGTTTAAGTGGGACCACAATATTTTCTGTGGCTTTGGCTATACTCAAGCGATTATCGTCTAAAATTTTTCTGTCTTCCAAGGCTGTCCAATTCTTGGTCCTTTGGCTGGAGAGAGCAGGCTCTGTTTTGGCTTTATTTTTGTTTGTGCCTATTATCATTTTCAGATTGCCAGATGCTTCAGCTCCAAGTCTTAGAAATATGAAGCAGCAGATAACCCAGAGAACTTACTGCTGTATTGTACTTCAGGTCTCAAGGTCTTTAGCCTGTCTGCCTTCTCTCCACCTTTCAGGTTCTTCTTTTATATGTTTTATATGTTGTGTCCAGGGTTTTTAGTTGTTCTTAATGGGAGAAATAGGGAACATACAGCTACTCTAACTTCCCAGCACCTTATAATATTTTAATATAATATTTGATACATACAAAAGAATGTGTGTAAGTATGTGTGTGTTACAAAGCATAATAGCATGCACAGTAAATCTTTTAAATTTTAAATATATAATAGTGAATTGGACTTTTACCTAGAGAAAAATGAAAACCACCCTACTCATTCCCAAACTAACTCCCTTTGGCTAACAGTCTGTTAGACATTTTTGTGCTCTGAAATGTCCTTTGGTTCTCAGAACCTGCTGAGGATAGAATCTTGGTCCCATGACCTAGCTAACATATCTCTGTTGTTGTTGTTGTTATTTAAAAGCCACCTTTCCTCTGTTCTGAAGTTTCCTGCCTCCCAGCCACATGTTGACATGGAGAGAGACACAGCCTTGCAGCTGGGAAGCCTGTGAAGCTGATGACTCAGGATGACTAAAATAAACACCCTTCATAGCTGAGGACTCCCCAGTCACAGACTACTCTGACCCATCCTGTGCCTTCTTCAGTTTTTCGCTTCTCCTGGATCCTTTCTTATTCTCCAGTATAACATGATGTCTCTATCAGTCCATTTGTTTTCTGTATGAATGAACATCAATTATCAAGGAGAAGCATGCCAACAGCTGTCCTGTTCAAGAAGATCCAGAGCAGGCACACAAGGAAAGGATTATACAAACAGGGCTGGGGACCCTGACCAGGAGACAGGATCTCATAATTAACTGAAGATACTTGGGAGGGCTCCAAGTTGGCCACCACACTCTCCTCCTTCTCCAGGGAGAGGCTGGATAGCACATGGATTTTCCCTTCACTTCCCTCCTAGACTCTTTTCCTTTCTCCTGGCAGCGCTCACCAAGCTTCAGGAAGTGATGGGGCACAGGAAGTGGACCTCATGCTATTATTGACCAGATGAGAGTCCCTGAGATACAGAGAACACCACATGGAGCCATTCCCTCCCTGACAAGTAGTGTGAACCTCCAAGCACCCCAACATACCGGAAGGCTAAGCAGCAGGGGTTGTGTGTTCTGTCTACAATACACTATTTGGGTTGATTCTGGGAAAAGATCTAAACAAGTTTCACAAAGAACAAAGGGTTGCAGCTGTAACATCTTACCTCCTGAGAAACAACACCAGCTGGATCTTGCCTCTGAGGCTCTGTTTCTGCTCCCCACTTCTGTTTCTCTGGCATGGGAGCCAGGGGGGAAAATACATTGGGCTTGCGGTCAGAGGAACCCAGTTTTTGTGTAGTGCCCTTCCTTACAACCACATGACATTGAACTAATCATTTTTGTCCTTGAGCCTCAGTTTTCTTGTGGATAAAAAAGCACACTGGGTAAGGACACTTATTCTACAATCGACTATTTATTACTTGTTATGAAGGAATCATCTGTAATTTTGCTGGGTCTGAAAATGGCATCATGAAAATAATATTGTTATCTTGGATTTGCTCCCATGATAAAGAAAAGGAAGGGAGGTAGACGACGAATGCAACAGGACTGGTGGAATGTGGGCAATTGTTGAAGGAGAGTGTGGGACTTGGGGACTATGCAGTTGGCTCTCTACTTTTGTGTTTGAAATTGTCCATAATTAAAAACTGAAAGAGTCATACCCAGCTTACAATGCAATAAGATTAACAAGGTAATGGACAGAGGCACCCTTTGGAAACAGTGTCTTACTATAGAAAATGTTGTCTCTACCAGGTACTCTCACTGTGTGAATAGCTGTGTGGGGGTGCACCTCTCTCACCAATAGAGTGTGGCTGTAAAAGCTGTTAACGTGTCAGGGCAGCACATCCATGGAGGACTCATCCTCACTGCCCCTGTCACCAGCTGTCCAAGTGAAGGGACAATCAAGAGTCTCTTGTGGGGCAGAAGGTGGAGTGAGTGATGTGTCCACTCCAAACTGGTGTTAACTGCCTCTTCCTCTTTTCCCTGTTTGGTGTGTTTCCTGCTACAAGTTCATGGCTGCCCATCATTTCCTCTTAGATTGTTGCTTCCTCTGCTTAGGGGAGGTTTTTCTCATCTCCTCCTCTTCTGGATTCTCCTTGTTCTTGTCTTCAGATTCAAGAAGAGGCAGTGCAGGTGGACAGGAAGATACTCAGATATGGAGAGCTGAGTCAGCCCAAGGGTGGGAATCAAGGCCGGATAGCCTGTATGAGGCAGAGGTCCTTGGGCTGCTATTAAGGAGTGGGCTGGTTGGTTGGCATCCCTGTTTCTGAGCTCTGGGTCGGCCTCATGTGGGGTGCACAGATGAAAAACTCTGATTCATGTCCCAAGGACTCATGTCTAGTGGTGGGATAAGGCAGATAAGCAGATGGTTATGAAATGAATTCAATTTCAGACACACATACAGAAGATTGATAGAGTCTTAGAGAAGATGTGATGACCTTATGTCTGGGCATTTAGAAGGTGGGCAGGGTAGGGAGCTGTGTAGTGGTCAGGGCAGCTTCCCAGAAAGGGTGACTCCTGAGCTCAGGGTTGAAGGATGAAGGAATCCCAACAAACCTATGGGCAGATGCCCTTCTTCCTTCTGTTCCATAGCCCTCCTCTTAGGAGAATTCTAAATCAAATCATAATTTTTTAATTAATGAAAATTTTAATTATAAAAATTAATTATAAAAAATAAAAATTAATCAAACAATTAAACCTTTAAATTTAAATTTTTTTATTTAAATTCAGTTTAGTTAACAGATACTGCATTATGAGTTCCAGGGGCAGAATTTAGTGATTCATGAGTTGTGTATAACACCCAGTGCTCACTTAATGAGAGCTTATTAACAAGTGGCAAATGATTATAAAACCACAAAGAGAAGCGCCTGGGTGGCTCAGTTGGTTAAGCGACTGCCTTCGGCTCAGGTCATGATCCCAGAGAACGGGGATTGAGTCCCACATCGGGCTTCCTGCTCGGCAGGAAGCCTGCTTCTCCCTCTCTCACTCCCACTGCTTGTGTTTCCTCTCTGGCTGTGTTTCTCTCTGTCAAATAAATAAAAAATCCCCCAAAACAAAAACAAACAAACAAACAAAACCACAAAGAGGCCCAGGTAGGTTTACAGAAAAAATGAATTTTTACCACATTGATCAGGAAGGAACTGCATAGCCCACATACTGGATTACTGAACCATACCATCCCTCCAGGACAAAGGTTATTTTCAAATATATTTGGTTCTTTTTGTTACTCTCTTCCACTAACAGGAAACTGTTTTCTGTGTCCAATTCAGTGCCCATTACTCCTATCACCCGTGTCTATTCAGGGTGATTGAGTCTGATGTTTCTCCTTGTTACAATTAACTTTCACTGTGGAGTCTCATCTCTTGTCCACATGAGCAATGCTAGTTTATTATTCATAAGTTTTATAAATGACTAGCTGAACAGAGTCATTAAAAATATTAACACTTAATAGCAAAATATGGTCCCTGCTTATTATCCTGCACACGGGTAAGGTATGCTCACACAGAAGCTGTCCTTCCTTCCTGTTCCTGAGAACTCTGTCCTTGGCCTTCCTCTCTATCTATACCCAACCAGAGTAGTCTCCCCTTCTCTCCTGACTTCATCTTGGTTGATGTCTCCCAGTGAGAGGTCCTCAGCTTCCACCTCTCTCCTGAGCTCCAGACCTATCTGTCTGTCTATTTCCGATGTGTCTACTAAGTCTTCTTCCCTCCCTAGTCAAATTTACTCAGTCTGGTTGAATAATCTCCCACCTCCACAATTTAGATAACTGGCAAAATTAGTTAACTTCTTAAAGTACTTTTTTTTAGTAGGAATATTCCTGGTACAGAAAAAAATGTCACAGATTTTCCAAAACCAAAGCTTTCTGATTTTAGCTACCTACCTCACAATCTATTTTTTTAAAGTTCAATTTTGCAAAGAAGAAAGCATTCTCCTTGATAGGATGCATGAAAATGCATCTAAAAGTAGTTTAAAAATCAAGAATCCCCTTCACGAAGAAAGCGATGCTTTGTTAACAATATTAAGCTTTTTAAAAAAATATTTAACTACCATAAAATCTGAAGGCATGTGCTTAGTCATCTCTTCCTGGGAGGTGACAAGGTAGCACAGATCACCCGTAGCTCATTTGTGGGTTCCCTGCCTGTACCTCCTTGTATTGCAAAGGCTTTATCTTTAGCTCCCAGCATCTGTAAGAATTTTTGCTGTCCTTCCACAAAACAGTCTGTAATGTCTAGAGACTGAACAACCCTGGAAACATCCCTCAACCAACCACTGATAGAAGTTGGTATATAAATACCCCAGCTCCCTCACCCCTAGGATGCTATTACTCTGAGGACTGTATCTTATGCTGGCTCCCAGAGTCCCAATAACATTCTGTCCTGCAACTACTAGTCATGACCTGCCTGAAAACACATGCTTCCCCTCTTTTCTCACTTTCCTCTATTGCACTGGGCTCTCCTTCACCTCCTAAACAAACCACCTGTCTTCAAATCCCTGTACTTCGGGTCAGCTTCTGGAGGAACGCAAACTGTGACAGCACAATATCTCTGCCAATTAATATTCAAGCTGAAATCTAAAAACTTATAGTTGTTATAAACCTGTAGATCTAGATGATTTTTAATATCTTCAATTTTGGCAGAATTCTCAACTTCAATGGTCACTCATAGCTCTTACTAAAATTTAACTGTGTGTATTTAGACAAGTCTGTATTTTCTTCTTGACTGATTACTTCATTGAGTACCTCTGAGCACTGAAAATGCTCATGGTGCTACTGAATGTCTTCACTGGTACCATACCAACCAATAGAACAACAACAACAAAAAATCTGTGTGTAATTAAGTGGTTTCATAGTTAGCAGAAAATATAATGATTTCACAGACATAGATCTCTTGAGATAGGCTCACCTCTTTCTCTCTCTCTCCCCCTCCTCCCTGCTCTTCCCTTTCCCGTCCCCATTCTCCTTCTCTCTCTCTGTTAGAACCAAGTCCATTTTCCTTCAGACCTGTACAAAACACCACATCACAGGGCCTGGAATCTAGCTTCTATAGTAACAACTGACACATGGGAAAGTAGAGTATAAGCGCCTGGTGGACGAGATGGTGTCCATGGGGGAAAGGAAGGAGCTGGACAGACAGTCTCCTTCCCTGCCTCTCTTCTGTGGCCCATGCTGGGGTGTGGTTTCTTTGCAGAGCCTTCCAGAAAATTCCAGAATGCTGGTGAGTGGGCTCCTATGCTACCTGCTGTCTCTGGTTTGCTGTACAATGCCGCACATGATTGTCTTGCATCCTTAGCTGTGTTACTTCTCTTCTATCTCACCTCCCAGAGCTTTGGGTTTGCGCTTCTCACATGAGTGTCAACACCTTAGTAATCCTACCTCAGGCTCTGCCTTCTAAAAGATTCAAAGGCTGCAGCGATGATCCAACTCCTTTGCTTGGGTTTTTTCCACCTCTGTTTCTGCATATTTTGTGTCCAGAATTAACTTATATCATGCCCACTACCTGCTTCAGTACTGTTTCTTTTGAAGTCTATGTTTATTGGGGTTGAAGCATGGTTGGAAAGTAACATAAACACTTCTAGAAGGTTTACAGTGATTCTGATTTTTAGAAGTCTGGATTCCTTTGGCCAAGTGTTGTCTAGGAAGTTCAGATTCAGATCCATTGACCAGCTGACTATTGACAAATGTTTGGATGTTTGCTGATTCAACAGGAATCCATATGGGAGCTTCAGATTCTCATGTAAAGTGAGAAATAGGATGATCAAATTTGCCGTGAGAAGCCCATATCCCTGCTGTGAGGCTTAAATGAATTAAACAGCGTTTAGAAATACATAAACTGATTTTCATACACACATGGGGTTGTCATTGGCACCGTGAAATATGCAGCATATCTGTTTGCAAATCAGAAAATCTTTTAACATTTCTTTATTACGTCTTAGCAACGTAAGAAGATGTCAGAAACATATTTGAAAATAACCACTCCTGCTTTGAGCCTATAGATGATTTTTACTCTGCTTTTGTGATGGCATTCTAATTGAGGGTGTGAACACCTTGATCCCCTCAACCATCTGGTCATCCTCTTGATCTAGGTCCTCTGTCCTCTTGCGTTTTACCTTTATTCTTCAATTGTGCCCTTATTACTTGTTTGGAATTAAAGTATACCTCATTCCTTGAAACAATGGTAAAGAACAGATGATTGGTTTTATTAATTTCTTTAATAAAAAATTCAACGTTGCCAAACCTGTGCTGTCTTTCCTTTTTTAAATGAATATTTTA
>PITA01020244.1:0-35385 GCA_004023965.1 Spilogale gracilis
ATGTTCTTTGTCTCTCGTGGCGGTCCAGAAGTGGGAAATATCACATTTCAGGCTGGTTTCATGGGTGTTCACGGTGGTCTTGTAGTGGTTTTTTTGTTGGAATTCAGCTCTCTTCAGGGAACTCCCTGAAATGCGGTCACCTGGCCTTCCGCCATCTTGACCCTCCGCTATGTCATAGTCTTAAGACATATCTGCAGCATGTACCCAATTCTTACAGAGCTTTGTTAGCATGCCAGACAAGGCCTGGACATGCTTGCCATAAAATCCTTTTCAAAGCAAACTCAAATCCTCTTCCCCTAGCAATATGTATTCTTTGTTGATGAAAGTGTATCTTGTTCCTTTTTTTTCTATTCCTTTTCTCATGATCTTCCATATTTCCAGGACACTTTTCCATTCCCTTCTCTGCCTTGTAAATTCTTCCCATTTTAAAAGACTTAGTACAAATATCACCTCTTGTAGTTTTCCTTGATTCTTCTCCCAGAATCTCTTTTTATCCTCATCTGAGTTTCCACAGACTGAAATATGAATTTCATATTCATATGGAACTCATCATATTCTACTGGAGGGAATTACTTATGCACCTGTCTATTTGTAAAAGACTGAAAGCTTCTAATGGATAGATGTGCCTTATTTCCCTATGTCCCCAATACCAAGGTTAGTACCAGAAATTAACCGACTCCAAATAATTGTTTGACTCTCTATGTTATCATATTCAGAGGCATAGAGAAACCAACTATCTCTAAGGGAGAGTAAGATCTAACAATCTTATAAGTTACTGAACTTTATTTTTTTCCAAAGAATTATTACAGTAATCGAGACAGATGTCATTAACAGGGTATAGAGAGTAGAACAACAGCCCTTCTGAGGAGCAAGCTGCACTTGCTCAGGTTGTACTGTTGATATGTTGTAGGGAAAACAGGTTTGTTGAGAAGCTAACCAGACCAGACAGATGAGGGTAGGGATGAGAGCAGCACATGAGTATATTAGCAACAGAGGAGGGCCGTTAAGAGTCTAGTAATAAACAGAGCTTCCTAAGATTTGGGACATACAGCTGCCGTTAGCTACCTATTGGACAAGATCAGGTCTCCTTGTACTCAGATATCTCCTTTCTCCATACTATCTTCACTCTCATTTCTTCCTTCTTCTTCCTTTTTTTGTTCACATTCTTCTAGATTAAAAAAGAAATATGTATGGGGTAGGAGAGGAATACGATTAAGAACAACTAATAAGACAGGCTAACCGATTGCCTCTAAATTATGGTCAGGTATACATTTGATAAAAATAAAACTGGTTTTTCTTTTTAAAAGGAGAAAAAGAAACAACTAATAAGAAAGAATTTCTTGGAATTTACATATGTTTGTTCTCAGATGCATGTTTATTCTATAACAGAGAAAGTAGTGCTACCTATACTACCAATTAAATTCCCAAATATCAGTAACTGGACATAAAGGAGGCATACTTCTTCCCACATAAATTTAAATTGGTAGTTTGTGTGTCAGGGTGAGAGTGGGATGAATGTGTAGTGGAGATATGGGAGAGTAAAAATGTGGAATATGTGTACATGAGGGGATTTCTGCTCCAGACAGTCATTCAGGAATTCAAGCTAATAGAGACTCTACATTCTTCAGCATAGAACTTGATTAAGTGACTCTAATATCTATAAAAAGAACTCTAGGATGTGCCAAGGCAAAAAAAGAATTGAGTGGCTGAACAAGTAGACAATCTCTGCCACACTAGGTGTAAGTAATGCAACCCAGAATTAGCAAGAAGAAAGTTTTAGCTGTTATGTTTATATTCACATGCACACATATGTACGTGTGTGTATTCACAAAAAGCCACAAAACAATTTCTGTTAGAATATTCTTAAAAAACATAACAATAACTAATCCCATACTTTTCAAATATCTCCATATGTCACCAATACACTGTGCTTCAGGAAATTTAATTTCTAGTTTAGAGGTAGTGACTAGAATATTACATGTATTTTTTTTGCTCATTTTTCTAAAAACAGAGCAGTTAGAACTTTAAATCACAGTTCTAAGCATTCAAAAGTAGAGATTGGATGGAAGTGATTTATGTGTCATAAATAATCTTATTTCTGTTTTAAGACAGTTGGATGCAGCATAAAAAAACAATAGAAACAGAAATCTTATTGTGGAGACATGCTGGAGAATTGAAGAGTCAATAATAGATTTTCTTGATCTTTGCATAGTTTGAGCTATATTTTCTATAATAAGACTTATTTTACAGAAAAATTAAGTCATATTTTGAAATAAAAAGATTCTTATGCTTAATAATGAATAATATGTCAGATTAATCCATTTTTGTCTACTACAAAATATTTTTTTGAAAGAGAGAGAGAGAGAGAGAGAGACTGTGTGAGCAGGGAAGGGACAGAGGGAGAGACAGGGAGAAGAGAATCTCAAACAGGTTCCACGCTCAGTGAAGAACCTGATGTGGGGCTTAATCTCAGTACAGTTAGATTATGACTTGATCTGAAATCAAGTCAGATGCTTAACCAAACCACCCTGGCACCCCTACAGAGCATTTTCAGATGCACCGTCTTCATAAATACTAAACTTCAACTCTGGGCAATTAACAAACTCTAGTTAAAAACAGCCAGAATCCAAGTTTGCAGTTGATAAAACACAGACCCCAAATTATTTTTCTTAGGGTTAAGAAATAACACTAATATAAGTAAGACCTTTACTTTTTGGTTTTGTTTTGTTTTATTTTGTTTAGTATGGTCCCAGGACAAATATCATTGTAAGCTACTCTCCCACATTGCGCACTTACCTAACCATGGTTTTATAGGATTTCATGTTCATTTATTTCAACTCTTTGACATATCAGCAGTGTGATTTAGGCTCATGTCCGTGGGCCAGTGTCCTGTGCACTCCAGTACTGAATGAAAGATGCTCTTCCTTGAAGTGGACTTCTTCATGCCTTTACTGTTTATGATTCTGTCTATGTTCAATATGTCAAATTCAAGTTAAACTGTGCCCCAAGTAAAACAGTAATTGTGTTTGATGCCTGAAGGGGTGAACATCAATTAGTTACAAGTGTTCAAAGGCTCCTGACTGGCAGGTAACATTATTCTCGTATGATAATTTCCAATTGCTTTGAAGGCATTTTTAATAATGTCAACAGTAGCAAAACTTAAATAATTTTGCCGCTTATCTTTGCCACAATTCCATTAGAACCTTGAATTAATCTACCTTGTCTAAAAGCTTGATACTGGCCTCTCTGGATTCAAAATTTGATTTCTTTCTTATTCCTCTCCTTTTATTTTCACTGAAATTAATAACATAACTATGTAGGGGAAAGAACTAATCACTTACAAGGAAGGGCTCAAAAAGTCAAAGTGATTTACAGCAGCTTCTCAAATTTTCATGTACTTACAAATCACCTGAGGATTTTGTGAAAATGCATATTATGATTTAATAGGTCTGGGGATCACCACGGAGTCTACATTTCTAATAAAATCTCAGATAATGCTGATATTGCAGGCCTGTGGATCAAAATTTGAGTGGCAAGGACTAATAGTTCAGTTCTATGCAAAGTTAAAGGTTAACCACAAGGCTAACACATAGCCACAAATTTAGGTCTCTCATTTTCCGATTAGTAGAATAAAGTCTAATATATTATTTTAAAATACATATATTTTAGATGTCTTCGGATCCACTAGTAGCTACTCATAATTCCTGAGCCTTAACCCCTGGCAATGAAAATACTCTAGTTAAGGAGAGCCAGCAGTCCCAGGAATTTGGCCCAAGGAGACTTGCTCCTAAATTCTGGAGAACAAATGGAGCAAATAAGAAATTCGGCATCATAATTTGCTTTGTAGTTATCCGATTACACACCACACACACACACACACACACACACACACACACACACACACACACAAAAGGCAAGTCTAGCTGAATGTCCCTAGAACTTAGCAGAATGTATGGCATTTATTTATTTCTCAGTAAGTGTTGAAGGAATAAAATTTTGTGATAATCTCTAATTGTTGAGAGATGTTGCTAACTGATGGCCTATATAAGTTTTCCTGTTAAATATATTCTTCCCTATAAACTATATGAAATAAAAGATATGCTCTTCCTTCAATAATATGAGTAGGTTTGTTGAAAGGCCCTCATTATACAAACTTATTAGTAATGACATCTGTTCAGGAAGTAATTCAAGTAAGAAGTCACCAAATAGAAGGTAGAGAGGATAACACAATTACTGATAAGAAATTAACAGATAAAAGAAGGCACAGTCGAAAATGATCAATAAGAAGAAATTCTGGCTAATTAAAAAATAGGTAAGAAGCATTGTGTCTGGAATCTACTACATATGGAATGCATTAAAGATTAGATGAATGAACAATCCAGTTATTATCCTTCTCCAAAAAAAGTTGAACCCATGTTTATAGAAAAAACATAATTTGTTTTATAATAGAAAAAGCAAAAAAAAATTTAACAGTAGGAATAATATACGTAATGTAGTGTTTTTTTCAGTGCTGAAAATTAGACAGCCACAGGTAGTATAAAAGAAGAACTTTTTGTTCACAGCTGCATTTGTTTAGGGCTTCAGTTAAAACCTAGATGTGTATTTCATCAAACACGTTCAGATCAACTGAAGCTGATAAAGGACAATGAACTTTGAGAGACTCTGGGATACTAGACCCTTACTAAAACCAGATGAAGACCTTCCCGAAAACGAACAATGGAACCTGTTTTAATTAACTGTGTTCAAACATATAAACTCATTGGAGTCATAACTGGAATGCAAATTTTCACTCCTTAATTGGCATAACCACCAGGAACTCTCTCCTTCTAACACTTAAAAGCCCCTGAAATTTCCCTTTATCTTGGAAGTTAATAAACTCTTGTTGTAGACTTCAGGTTTGCTCGCCTCCAGATTCAAATGTCAAAACACTAACCTCCAACATTATGGTATTACTAACTAGGGTCTTTGATAGGTGGTTAGATCATGGGAATGGGACCTTTATGAATAGGATCAGTCCCTTTATAAAAGAGATCACTGGAGGGGTCGCCTCACCCCTTCCACCAGGTGAAGACATAAGGAGAAGTGAGCAATCTACAAGCAGAAGAGAGCTCTTACCACAACTCTTCTATGTTGGCACTCTGATCTTGGAAACTTTAGCTCCTAAAACCATGAGGAACAAATTTCTGCTGTATGTAAAACTTCCAGTTCATGATCTTCTGTGATAGCAGACTAAGAACCTAGCTACTTTTACAACTCTGGAGATCTTTGTTTTATTTTTAACCAGTCTCTGAATTGGCCAATTTCCAGGAGATTGTACATTTGTTAAGGAAGAAAACCTGTTGAAAGTATCAGTTAAGTTGACGGTAGTCACATAGTCCTGTACTACCCTGACATGTGATGAATGATGCCATTAGGACAAATCTAGGAGATATTTTAAGGATTGTATGCAAACTCAACTTCAATGACAGGAATGTGTGGCAGATATTTTCCTCTCTCCTTCCAGTTTAACTATGTTACACTGGTAGAAAAAGGACATGGGAAGTAAATAGCAAATGATAGTCATAGTGCCAGATAATGTGACTACATATTGTGGGCAAGATGAGATTTGTCTCAACTATTTTACATCTGTCTATATCTATATAAATAAATGTGCTTCCAGATAAAACAGACATTGTACACAGTGAGAGATGTTAGATATTTTCATTTATTCAACAAAGACTTATTGAATACCTAATATGTACCAGGCAGCAGTCTATATTGCTAGGAAATAGCAGTGAACAAAAGTGAAAATACCCACAGTCTTAATGTGTGTGTGTAAATAGACATTTATAAAAATAACTAAATTATATTGTGTAATACAGTATAATGTATTAAATAGAGTCTGGAGAAAATTTAACCAGAAAAAAAGGGATGAGAAATGTTTGGGATGTAGGTTCAAGAGAATTGCAATTATAAATCAGGCAGTTGAAGACAGTCTGGTAGAGAAGGTGATGTTCAACCAAAATATAGACGGTGAGGGGATCAGCCATGTGCAAACCCAAGATCAGAGGGTCCAAAGAGATGAAGCTGTAGGGACTTAGGGGGATGTCCTGGGTATTGTGGAAAAGGGCAGTGTGGCTGTAACAGAGTAAGCTGTAGAAGAACAAATAAAGGGATGGGGTCAGAGAGGTAAGGTTGGAGGGTGAGGAGCAGATCCTGAAGAAAAATAAATCAGAGAAGGGAGATGGGGCGTGTACTCTGTGTTGTGTGTGTATGTGTGTGTGTGTTTGTGCATGTATAAGGAGGTGCACTTATACATTAGATGGTAATCAGATGTAATTTTACAGTTTTAGCTTTAAATTTAGGTAAAATGGCAAGTTTGGGAAGGGTTTTAAACAGAGGGAAAAACATGACCTCATGTCTTGATGATACCACAGAATCAATCTGGCCACTGTGTTAGGAACAAATTGAAATAGAGTGAAGTGAAAACAGAGGCCAGTTAGGGTTTTATTAAAATATCTGGGCAAGAGAAAACTGTGACTTCACTAAGGGGATAGCAGTGGAGATGGTGAGATGCAATTGGATTCTGGATATATTTTGAGATCAATAATGAAAATATTTGCTCATGGATCTAATGTGGGATATAAAAAAAAAATGAGAAAAGTTAAGTATAGCTCCAAGATTTGGGAGCTTAGCAAATGGAAGGTCCAGAACCTAGATATAAATTGGCTTATAGATAGTATTTAAAGTCAGGAACCTGGATAAGCAAATCTTGATATAAAAGAGAAGAGGCTCAAACACTGTCTTGTGATCTTCAATATCAAGAAGTTGGGGTCATGTCAACATGAACCAGCAAAGGAATCTGAGACAGACCAGCTAGAAAGGTAGAAGAATGAATAATTAATTCTAAGAAAGTAATTCTCAGAGATAAATTACTTCCAGTCATACACAGGAGAAACCTCTAGTAATTCAAAAGTGAAAATAAGTGAGAAGAAAGAAAGAAATGCTTTCAGAACTCCATGTATCAAAATACAGAATATAAAAGGGTTATTTAGAAATGTGAAGGGATATCATCATCATTATTATTAACAATGTAATGAAAAACAAGTACCATTTAAGTTACACATTTTATTTAATCTTCACAAAAGTGGTAATATTATTTATTTTTTTATGGAAAATGAAGATGAGAAAAGTAAGTAACATTATCAGGTCATTCAGTTACAAAAGAATGAAAGAAAGGGGAGTTAAAACTGGAATTCAGACATCAAATGGAATACAAGGATATAACTTTGAATTTATAACATCCATTTTAATGAATATAAAATTGTTAAGATAGCATACATTCAGCAGAGTGTGTTACGTATAAATACAATTAAAATAATTGTTATAAAGCAAATATTAGTATAATTACCACCAAGGGCATGAAATTGAATATTGTCAGAACTCCAGAAAATTTTCAAGTACCCTTTTTATTTTTTTTTAAAGATTTTATTTATTTGTCAGAGAGAGCACACAAGTAGAGGGAGCAGCAGAGGGAGAGGGAGGAGCAGGCTCCCCCCTGAGGAAAGAGCCCATTGCAGGACTTGATCCCAGGACCCTGGGAATCATGACCTGAACCAAAGGCAGATGCTTAAGAGACTGAGGGTCCCTTTCAGGTCGACACCTTCCAATTCATCCCAGAGGTAACCACTACCCTGGTTTTTTTGTTGTTCTAAATAATTCTTTATTGTTCTGAGTAATCCTGCCACTTACATATGAACCTATAAGCCATATGATTATTTTGTTTCTTTTTGAATATTCCATAAACAGTCCCATAGTCCTTTTAGTATTTGGGGATAAGAACTATAGTTGCATCAAGCATAGCTATTAAACTAAGTGTTAACAATATGATTTAGTTGTTTGTTCCAGGAAATCTTTGCTCAAGAAAAATAAAACTATAAACCAATGAATGATACCACTGCTTGACTCAGAAAATTTATGCAAAAATTTCTAAGAGATAACTGCCTAAGATAATTGTAGATTATCACTTTGCTATGTTTATTAAGTTGGAAATATGATATCACAGACTTTGCAAAATCCAATTAGTTCCCTGACTTGAAAGCCTCACCTTAAACCACTTGTGCCAAAACCCCAAGATCTCATAAATATCCCTCTCTGACTCCCACCTTCTGAATCACTGCTAAGACGTTGCTAAGGTGGGGTTTTCCCTTAGTGCATTGACTCTAGGAAATTTAGTTTTTCTTTATTAACAAGTGGTCTGATGATGTTTTGGGGTAGTCATCAAACTTGGGGAACTTCTGGCGACATCCACTGAGATCCGCTCAAGACTTCCTCACTGCCATTATCTAAAAGACTTAACTCAGAAATTGTGTGTTCCACAGTGGTCCTTTAAGCCTCTCACTCAGTGGCCTATGGAATAAGTCTCCGTGGGTCTCAGCACTGATTTCTCTGAGCTCCAAGTATTGTTTACCTCATACCCAGAAAGCAGGAAATTTTAGGGGAGTGTTTTAGTTTTTGGATCAGATTTGAAATCTCTAATTTTTGGTGAAAATTTGTTTTGTGATGACAAACACTACTGTTTATGTTATCTCTCCTTTTAAATTTACACTATAAATCTGTAAAAAGATTTCATAGAGAGAAAATGAGCATTAGCTCTGCCTCAATAAGTATGCCTCAAAACAGGTTCTAAAGTCTCTTTTAAAATCCCTTGGGCACACTTTGCCTTGGGCCACATTTTCAAAACCTTGTGAGAACTTCCTCAGTTGCTTTTATTAACTGATCTATTTCGTTCTGTCTATCTGGGTTTGAGAAATTTGTTGGGCTGTTGGTTGGTGGTAGGTCGCCTGTTGGCTAATTTCGGAGGACACTTTTTTTTTTTTTTCCATCTGGGCACCACATTAGCAATTCTCATGGATCATTCACATTTAGGTCTCGAGACTACATGGAATTAAGCTTTATGTGAAGTGTGAAGTAAGTATTTAATTTCATTCTTCTTCCATGTTGATGTATCATTTCCCAGAACATTTATAGAAAAGGCTGCCTTTTCCTACTAAAGTGCAATGCCATTTCTGTCACGTATTATGTCTCTATATGTGTGGATCAATTTCCTGGCTTCCTATTATGTTCCTTTTTGTCTGCGCATCTAGCTCAGAACTATCACAACACTGTTCCAATTATTATATTTTCATAAAAAACCTTGATATATGTTAGTGCAATGGATCCCACTTTGTCCTTCTTCTTTATGAATATATTGGCTATTTAGAGTTTTTTCACTGTTTTTTACAATAAAGAATAAGCCTGTCGGATTTAACCCAAAAAAGTAAGGATTTTGTTTAGGATAGCATTAAATCCATAAGATAATATGGAGAAAAGTGACATTTTTTGGTATTTCAGGTTTTCCTGTCATAAGCATAGTATATCTCTTTAGGTCTTCTTGAATGCCTCTCAATTAAATTTTATAATTTTATTTACAGATATATCAGAGGAAGTTTGCATTTCTGATTACATTATAAAGAGTATATTTTTTAAAATTTCGTATTCTAACTAGTTTTCAATGATTTATAGAAAAGCAATAGGTGTTTATATTTTTATTTTCCTCTGCTAATCTCTGTTATAAATTCTAATAATTAATTGTGTCCTTTTTTGATAGTACAAATCACAATCATGAAATACAGATCCTATCTCTGAATAGTGAGAATTTTATCTTTTCCATCTAATCTTGAGTCTATTTTTTTATTTATTTTTGCTCTACTGTGTGATGAAGACCTCCTAACTAAATGTCAAATAGAAATGTTGATGATAGAATTAATTTCTAGTCCTCTCAAAAAGGGAAGTCCTCTCTCAGTATTTCACTGTTAAGTCAGATATTTGCTCTAATTAAAGTGAGGAGGCCATTTAGCTCATTAAGAGAGATCCTTTCTAATCAACTTTTCTAATAGTATTATTTTATTTTTATATACTATATAATATAATATAATATATAATATATAATATACTGTATAAAATAATGAATGTAAATTTTTATCTCTTCTGTTCATAAACTGTTTCCAAAGAAACAGTCTCCATCTTCAAAATATCCATGATTTGGCTACTTCTTACCATCCCTAATGCTACTACCTTTCATTGAGGTCATCATCATCTGGTTGTTCCAAAGTCTGCATCCTCACTATACTCTCTCCCTCACCCTTGTGTAGTCAGGGAAAAATTTTTAGTATCCAAATTATTCAGACCACCTGACTTTTCAAAGCGCTCTAATTGCTAACCCCTCACTCATGATAACAGTCCCTAATTAACAAAACTGTTCATTACGACTCTTCAGGATCTGCTTTTCCCACCTCTGCCCAGGTGGAGCCTCTCCCGCTTCATTTTCTTATGTTCTTCCCTGGCTCTCAGGACACCAGTACAGTACTGTTTGTTCTCTTCCATGGATATACCAGGCTTGTTCTTAGGTCAACACTGTGCACTCACTGATCCACTACTTAGAATGCCCCTTTATCTATCTGCATAACTGATATTCTCATTTCCTTATGTTTTATTAGTTATAATTAACCTACTGCATATCACAATAATAACCCACTCATTTATAGTTATTTTTAATACTGCTTTATTTTGCATTATTTTAAATTGCTTTGACTAATATAAATAATACTATGATGGGCATTATGGATATTACTTTTTTCCATATTTAGATTATTTCCTAAGAAAAATCTCAAAACAGAGTTATTATCCCACTACATGCATATATTTATTGTTTTGATACATCATGCCTAACATAAATTCAAAAGGATTATGCCACTGTACAATAAACGTTCTATCCAGCCTAAATTTTATAATGTTGAATTATTGTTAATAGGCAGATGTGTTTTCTGTTGTTATTTTGATTTGCATCTGATTACTTGTACGAATGAACATTTCCTACATGATTATTTCTTATTTGTATTTCTGCTTCTGGAAAATATGTTCATTTGCCCATTTGTCTTTTGAGATATGTTTTTTTCTATTAATTTTAAGAAATTTTCTGTATAATAAAGAGGTTGACCTGTGGTCTATCATATTTGCTGCCACTGTTTTTCCTACTCTCTTTGGCTTTTAATTCTAGTTTTTGTTTTTGCATGTAAAAATTTATATTTTTTATATCTTTGAATCTGTAGATTTTAATCCTTTGAGATTTGTCTTCTTACTTCTAGATTAAGAAAATTCTTATCCAGAAGATATTTAATAGGCAGTATTTTTTATTGTTTGGCTAAAGTTTACTGTTTACCTTTAGGTACTTAGTTAAAATCCAATCTATCTGGTATATAATACTGTAAGAACCACACTGAATCTTTTCTATTTTGCTAACTTTATTACAAATCCACTTATTACCTGCTTTTCCATTGATATGAAATGTCTCCTTTTTGTATGTATTTATTTATTAACTGTGTTAAGATTTGCAATGTGATTTTAATTTTTTTCTTCAAAGTACGTCAATATATTTATGGTCCCTGGACTACCTTCACAATAATGTGTATTTTGAGATAGAGACTCCTTTCTTATTAAATAACAAATTCATAATAAGCAGATTTAGAGGTTATCAGATACGTACTTTTGTTCTGAAGGATAGATATCCTTATTTATTAAAAGCTGCTGAATGGAAAAGAGATCAAATCACTTAGTCTGTCTTGAAAACTATAGTAAGTTAGATTGGAACATCAAGAACTCTATCACAATTAGAGCTTTTTAAATAGAATTGACCACCTCAGGAAGCATTGAATTCTCCTACACCACATGTCATTAAAGATAGTAGTTAAATAAGAGCTCATTACCAGCCAGACAGTTTTCATACAGAGTTCTTGTTATTTCATACTAAAGGACTTCTAGGTCTATTACAGCTTTAAGAATCCATATTTCTTTAATCTATCTGTGAATAAGTTGTTCTCCCCCCACACACACACACAATGTAAGAAGACTTAGAGGGCAGGAGTATTTTGGTTAATTTAGGGGTAGCTCGTAAACCATAAAGCAAATGAATTATTTCATTTAATTCTATTTGAATGACCAAATTTGCATAGATTCTCATCAAGTTCAATGTCTATACTAATTCTTTCTCAGTAGACAACAGTCGTAGGGAATAGGTCCACACCTAAGAGAAACACAGGCTTATTTAGAGTTTCCCCAGGTAGCTTTAGAAGTTGAATAAAACAGTTAACTGGACTTACCCAACATGAACGTCATGCCTTTACTGAGAGAGTATGTAAATATATATTTTAAGGAGGATAATGATGATGAATCCATAAAACCATAAGTAAGTTGCAGTGAAAGCAAAGTTATGTCTCATCTATTTAGATAATTAAGAAAAAATCTAATATTGAATTATAGAATATTTTAAATATAAAATATATAAAGCAGTAAATAAAACAATGAAATATCCTGATGAAGAAAAGATACATTTATTCTCCAAGATAAATTGCCTCAACAAATAGATGATCATACTATAATTAATGAAGATATTACATTTAAGTGGAAGCATTTAGGATTAATATGTTTGATTTCCCTCATAGTTCAAAAAATATCGATAAGATTATAACCTATTAGTTTGGCCATTAGTTTCTTTTTGGTAATAACCTAAACATTACTCTGGGCCCTAAATGACCAAAAAAGTAAACAAATAAATAGGAGTATAAAATCGTAACACACTGATACACTTCTTATAAAGCAAAGAGAATGCCATAGAAATACACATTAGAGAAGAGACAAGAACCTATGGCATTTAAGATGACTCTGAGGAGCCTTAACCCAGAAATTCCTGCTACCTTGACTCTAAGAAACTCTGTAGACAGGTCCCAACAGATTACATACCTCCTATTCTTCTGCATGTCTGCAGACAGACTGCACTGTCGCCATGGCCCAGGTGGTTCACTGTTCCTACAACAGACACAGAAGAATTTGTAATGTACGATCATCATTTCAAAAATTTTGCGTTTATTTCCTTCTCTGGAGGAATCATTTAGTACAATGTGTCTAGTAAAGATGATTGCCACTGTAAAACACACAAACACATATACTATTGCAAAGTGGTTCCACACACTTGAACAAGAAGCATCTTATTTTCAAATAAATTAGCATCAGAATATAGGTTAAAAAATAATAGTGTTTCAACATGATTAAGTATTGCACAAGAAACAAGATGAAGATTTTCCTGTTTTGCAGTTTCATGAGAAAGATAATAATACCCATGCCAGTGGGTATTTAAAAGTTAGTAAGTATAAAGCATAAATGCTATGTTCCATTACAATGCATATGTATATAATTGTTCCTTAGTGTTTAATGAAATGAGTTCATTTCATCTCATCTGTTCAATCTGACAGGTTTATAAAGTTTCACTAGGCAGTATAGAGAGGGCAGGATGAAGATTGCATACATGCAAGAGATAGATATGAAGTTAACCAGTGATTAGATTGGTGGCGCGGGGTGGGGGGGGCAGGTTTAAGCAATAATCTATGTTGTGAGTTCCCTTAGACCAAATATATCCCTTATACACATAATCCAAACTCTCCCCACTGTATTCTCTTAAGTAGCCCAATATTCTCTCACTGGAAATAACCTCAGCTGAGTTCAGGAGCTTTTAAATCATATTCATTTTCCAGCTATCTTCTAAATCTGTCCCATCTCTAGGCCTTTGAAAATGCAGTTCTCTCTGCCTGGAATGCACCTGTTCTCTCCCTTCCTGCCCACTCTGGACTTTATCAACTTGTAAGCGCCCTCCAAAACCCACTGAAAATAATTTCTTCTGTGGTGCCTTCCTCAAATCCTCCAGGATGGTGAACTGCTCTTTTGGGGGGGGGGGTTTCACAGTGCTTTGCTCTGGGTTTTATAATGCACTTATCTGGCCATATATCACAATTTGTCTCTACTCCTTAAAACAGTGTTGAGAAACAAGGTCCATATCTTACCCATATCATATTTCCTAAAACCTAGCATGTGTGGTGTTTCTAACAGATATTTTTGCTTGAGTTGATGGATATAGTAGTTTTTGTATCATGACTTCCTAAAAATAACATGGAGGCAGAAACATAGCTGAGGGAGTAAGAAAGGGCAGTCAGAGGTAATGAGAAATCTTTAGGAATGCCAGACCTAGGAAGACATCTGGAAGCAAGACTCCAGTAACCTGCAAATGAGAGGAAGGTTTTCCAGGTGATAAAAGTAACTACAGACTCGGAGGCAAAACTGAAAAACAAACTGCCCAGGTCAAGCTCTGAGAAGAGGGTTTTCAAATTCAAATTGCTGTATTTTTTAATTTTACTCCCTCAGAAAAAGCCACCAAAGACACACTGTAGTAGATATGATTGACTTTCATTATTTCTGTGTTCTTACTGTTTTTACTCAGTAGGCATTTAATTAATGTGTTAAGCTTAGTTTTTAAGTTTTCATGCTTCTTTGCATTTCCCCTTTCCAGGGAAGTTCTGTAAAAAAAAGTCCTCTATAAATTGTAAAGCAAAAGATTACTTCTCTTACTACTAGTTTAAAAAAATATATTTTATCAAATCTAAACTGTGTCCCAAATCAATACTAAGCTGTGTGTGACTGTGAAGAGGGAAAAAAAAATCATATAAAGTTATCAAAGTATGGGGTCTGCTCCCAAGGCACTCTTAGGTACATGGGAAAGTAAGATAGTCATAGCATTTTATAGGGAAAAGGATACTTTCATATGTTAAGTCTCGTTTCACCTTTCTACAACTTACTTCTCACCATTATCATTTACTTCTTAACAAATGAGGCGACTTCAGGTAAGAGCTTAAATGACCGCTGTGGTCATAGCTGTTAAGGAAGAGTGTGGGCTTTGAAAATAGGTTTTCTGACTACAGCTCACATATCCTTTGAAATGCATCCTACTTTGTTCTCTTGTAAGACTCATAATCAGATTGATTAAGCGTCATCTGGGGAAGCTCAGTTTATCATTGGAGACAGGCACGTTTCCAGTGGTTTTTTTGTTTTTTGTTTTTTGTTTTTTACAGAACTCATGCATGATATGTATGTATGCACAAAGTGAAACAAGACCCAAAAAGATTGAGCTGTAATATTGGGAAGTGAGAGGAGAATGTGACTTCCTAAAGGAATTGATTCTTAAACTGACTTTTGAAGAATAGGTAAATGCTGGCTTAAGAAAGATTCTGGAGATTATCTCATGCCTATGTGTGTACAGAGGTAGGAAGAGCCAGGATGCATTTGGAGAATTAGAAGTACTGCAGACAGACTAATATAGAGAATAAAGGCAAGGAAGGAACTGAGTGAAAGGCAGACATTAGCTCCTAAAGAGGTTATTAGATTCTGAAAATAAACCTTTTGTTTAGGGAGTGGGGACTCTACAGAAGTGTGACATGATCACATTTATATTTTGAAAAAGTTTGTTCACTTGGCACAGTAGATGCTTATTTGGAGGGAGGACGAGGATTATTTAAAGGCACAGATCCAAAGAAGCCATCACAATCACCCAGGGGAAAAGGAAAGAAAGTTTAAAACACAGAATGGCAGTACAAATGAAAAAGAAAGGACATGAAAGATTTAGGCAGATAAATATTTATAAAACTTGATAAGGAATTTTATGGTTGAGATGGAAAAGAAAGTAAGAATCTGTGATAATTGTCAGATTTATGGTTTGGAAAAACAAACTAGATGATGTTGCTATTTCCTGAAAGAGAAATTTGGGGCAGTTCTGAAGAAAAGATACAATGAGTTTAGGCTGCCATATGTTGGATGTGATGTACCTTGAGCACTAGACCACATAATCTAGGATTAAGCATCACTGTCTATGAAGCTCAGATGACTTGCATATCATGCCCTGCTCACCACCTACCACCTGCATGACTGTAAGCAATTTATTTATTTAGTTAGTTCAATTAGCCAACATATAATACATAGTTAGTTTTTGATGTAGTGTTCAATGATTCATTAGTTGTGTGTCTTAAAATCTTATTTTGGTAACTTGTAAAACTGAATCTAAAATAACTACCTCAGAATTTGTTTTGAATGTTTGTTTTCAATATGATCATACATGTAATTATTTGTGGTCTATCAGCCCAAACAAATTGTGTCCGATTTGAGACCAGGGACTATATCTCTTTTGTTTAATTCTGTATCTCTATATTAAAACCGTGTCTGGAACAGAGTCGGTACTTAGTAAATGCTGAGTCAGTTGATAGACCAAATGCATAGAGACTCTTGTTTCTCGGCAAATTGTTAGTATAAATATTGTATGTGAGATTGGAACTTAGCAAAGAAAGTTGGGAAAGAAGATATATTTGTGTAATTGATTCTAGCCATGTATTGAGGGTAGGCCTCTTTGGAGTATGTATACAGTATTTCCCTGAGGAATGAAAATTTTAAGAAGCCACTGAAGGAAAAGGAATCCATGCTATCATGATTCTCAAATTTGCTCTGCTATTCTTTTTCTCCGCTCATCAATCTAACACTCTTAATATCAGAACTGGATGCGGTAGGCACTCCTTTGTCTGGTAACACAGATTCAGCCTATGAATTCTCCAGTGATGTGCGTTGGTCAGTCGAGGGTAGGACCAAGTTAAAATTGAAGGTCTTCCTTTGGGCAGTCTATCGTCCATCTGTCTTCTGAATTGGGGAGTTCCAGCAACATTCAAGAGTGCCGCTGGCTTTAATGGGGGCTTTTAGAGAATAGATAGCAGTGGTTGTTCTTTCCATGCATTCCTGTTTATAGCAAGCTGTAGGTGTTCACTTTATCTGGATATATCTCACAGCTAACTTCTGTGCTGCTGCTATTAAAACATGAAACAACTGTGGCATCTTTAGATGGGAAAATCTAAGTTGTTTCATGCTATTCTGGATTTAAGTTTCTAATTAGACTCAGAGAGGTGACAACATTGTGGGTGTATGAAGTTGCCTTCCTGCCAGCTAAGTGTTTCTCCTTTTCCTTGGGTGGCAGAGAAGGTTGTACTTTGCTTTGTTAATACTGCACGACAGATGCTTTCTCAGGCTTTCTGTCAACAGCTGGCCATTTGGTGTACATTCAACTGTTCTTCAATCAGATGTCTGAAATGTCTCAGGATGGCTCTCTAATCATAACCAAAAGAGTGTTTCTGTATATCTGAGTGAGAGCCATAATGACAGTGATTTTCTAAGTTTTTATTACATTTTAAGACATGAAGAAGGCAAAGAGGGTAAGAATGGAAGGTTGTTAAGGGGTTGTTTGTTGTGTTTTAAGTGCGAGGTGATGGTGGCCTGATGGGGGTTGTGGGATTTGAGGGAAAGGAGGGGGTTTAAATATATAAGGAGCTCTCAGTTACAGGTCTTCGTGCTAGACTGGGGGTAATAAGCAAGAGGGACAATCAGTGATGAACTGTTGCCACCTCTAATAATTTTAAGTGCCCCATTTATATGTTCTAATACTTTACCTTTTCCAACAGTCTTAATATCTGCTATTATTGTTAAAATTTATTCTTCACTATTGGATTGAAGCTGAAGGAGGGCAGGGACCACATCTATCTTGTGTACCGGGGGATCTTTAGCAGCCAGTAGAGTGAATAAATGTCATTTTCTAATGGACCATTTCTTAGTGGACCACAGAGAAAGAAACAGATTGGCTTTGGGTGAAGAAATGATAGTTTGGGGGTACGTGTGAAACACTCAGATGGAGTTGTGTCATAACAAGTCTGGGATAGCAGTCTGGGCTGAGGAAAGAGTTCTCTGGTGAACATTTAGATTAGGGAGCCATGAACACTCAAAAGGAATTTCAACTATTAGAAGAGTTGCAATCCATGAAGAATTTATAGGGTGATAAAAAACATCAGAACTCTCCTAACATAAGGAATTAAAAGGATAGAGAAAAGCCCTCTTCTCCTTAAAGAAATTAAGTAAACTGAAGAATTAAAAGCAACCTTTGGGTTAAGTACCCAAAGTCTCATTGATCACCTTGCTAAGAGGAGATTCCATGGAGTTTGGGCTAGGAAAATAAATTTGTAACAGATAATCTAGCTTCTTCCAAAATCTAGCTTCTGTCCTATTTCCCAAGAAGTTTGCCTCAGTCTGTAGAGGCAGAAATTAATTTCCTTTTTTCTTCTTAAAGATTGACTGACTGATTTTAGAGAGAGAGAGCAAGCATGTGAGTCAGGGAAGGGGTAGAGGGAGAGAATCTTAAGCAGACTCCCCACTGAGCCTGGAGCCTGACACTGAGCTTGCTCCCATGACCCTGAGATCATGATCTGAGCTGAAACCAAGAGTTGGTCACTCAACCACCTGAGCCACTCAGGCATCCTTGAATTTTTTTTTCTTTCTTTCTTTTTTAAAATATTTATTTATTTAGAGAGAGAGAGAGAGAGCCAAAACCAAGAGTGGGACACTTAACCAACTCACACTACCTAGGTGTCCTGTGAATATCTTTTCTTTTTTAAATTTTCATTTAAATTCCAGTTAGTTAACATATAGTGTAATGTCAGTTTCTGGTAGAGATTTAGTGATTTATCATTTATATACAGCATCTAGTGCCCATCACAAGTGCCCTCCTTAATACCTATTACCCATTTAGCCATTCCCCACTCACCTCCCCAGTGGTAATCATCAGTTTGTTTGTTTTTTTTAAGATTTTATTTATTTATTTCACAGAGAGAGAGAGATCACAAGTAGGCAGAGAGGCAGGCAGAGAGAGTGGAGGAAACTAAGCAGAGAGCCCCATGTGAGCCTCGGTCCCAGAACCCTGAGATCATGACCTGAGCCGAAGGCAGAGGCTTTAACCCACTGAGCCACCCAGGTGCCCCATCACTTTGTTTTCTATAGTTAAGAGTCTGTTTCTTGGCTTGACTCCTCCCCCCACCATGTTCATTTGTTTTGTTTCTGAAATTCCACACATGAGTGAAATCATATCATATCTGTCTTTCTCTGAAGGACTTATATCACTTACCATTATACTCTCTAGCTCTGTGCATGTCACTGAAAATGGCAATATTTCAGTCTTTTTTATCACAGAGTAATATTCCACTGCATAAATATACATCTTCTTTTTTTTTTTAATATTTTATTTATTTAACAGAGAGAAACACAGCCAGAGAGGGAACACAAGCAGGGAGAGTGAGAGAGGGAGAAACAGGCTTCCCGCCGGGCAGGGAGCCTGATGTGGGACTTGATCCCTGGTCTCCAGGATCATGACCTGAGCTGAAGGCAGTCGCTTAACCAACTGAACCACCCAGGTGCCCTAAATATACATCTTCTTTATCTGTTCATCAACTGATAGACATTTGGGCTGTTTCCGTACCTTGGCTATTATAAATAATGCTGCTTTAAGCATCAGGTTGCATGTGTCCCTTTGATTTAGTACTTTGTGTGTTTTGGGTCAATACCCAGCAGTGCAATTGTTGGATTATAGGGTAGTTCTGGTTTTAACTTTTTGAGGGAATTGCATACTGTTTTCCACAATGGCTATGCCAGTTTGCATTCCCACCAACAGTCAAGAGGGTTCCATTTTCTCTACATCCTTACCAACACCTGTTCTTTCTTGTGTTGTTGATTTTAGCCACAGAAATGAATTTCTTAATGAAGGTTTTACAGCAACTAACTCTTTGCAGGCTAAAGGTTGAGCATTTGTAGGTCATACCTACTAGTCCAAGTATTGCTAATAATGTAGAAGGACTTTAGATTTTTTATGGTACGTTTGTCTCACATATTCAGTCTCTTTGTTGTGAAACTGTCACATGCAGTCATCACACTTTTATCCAAAGTCTTGACTGCATTTTCACTAACAGTCTCACTGAGAGTCTCCACAAACAAGTCAAGTAATTAATAGGTAGGAAAACCAAACTGTCCTCCTACTACAAAAATAGGACAGAATTAGGGCAGACAGTTTTGGGTGGAAACTTAGGAACTTTATCTTGCCTTTTGAAAGAAAAAGGAAGGTTCCATATGATGTCTTCTTGATACTTTCCTGAAGTAAAAAATGAGCTACTCAGGTTAAAATTAGGGAAATAAGTTAATAATATGTACAATAATTAATATTTGCCTTAGTTCTATAAATCTTTTAAAGCAGTAGAAAAAAAAATGATTCCATACCTCTGTTATCCTAAATAGTATAAATAAACTTGAGAACAAAATATACTTTATAATGGAATACTCCAGGATATATAAAAATAAATATAAATTTGATGTTGTATAATATGAAAGTAATGAATATAAATTTAACATATCATCATCAGTGTTTACTTAATTTACTTTGGAATATAGAATAGCAAAATCATTATGTGTGTGGGGAAAAAAGGAAATATAATTCTAAATTGAAAATGATCTTTAAAATGATCATTAGGAAAATAGACAGTTGGTAAGTTCCTCTTTGAGAATGCCTTCAGAATCAGGCTCACACATGAAATTCAGATTTGTATATTACAGTAATATATTTGGGACCCTAAATGCCATAATTTCTCTCTTACAATCTTTATTTACTTATTCCATTAATTGTATGCATGTCTGTCTTCACAAGTAGATTATAAGCTTCTTAAAGGGTACAAACCGTGGTTCATTGAAATTTACATCCTTCACATAATCTAAGGGAGTGTTTTCTATTTGATCATTTTGATTTTTGAAATCTTTAGGACATATGAGAATTCATGTGAATAAAAGGACAAAGCCCAAGAAGAAAGAGAAATGTGGGAAGTTTGGGTCACATCCTATAGTTCCACGCAGACTGTTTTCCTAGGTAACCCAAATAAGCAACAGTTGTTTTCCTCAAAGAATTATGCAGCTTATAGTTACTGTGGTGAGTTTAACAAGGACTGGGAGCTCTTAGAAGATGCTCTAAAGTTATTGCAGTAAAGTAGCAGAAGGCTACCTTATAAAGTCCTTTTGCTATAGCTAATGTAGAAAACTGACCTACAATCAAAATGAATGATTGTTAAAATGGGGACCAATAACCAAGAGAAAGATCAATAATCAATAGGAGTTGATGCACTGAGAATGTATGTGCCAGAGAAGGAAGGGGGCAAGAGAGCTGCTGACATACACATTGTTGGCCAAAATAAGGAATTATTGGAAGAATACAGGGCTGCCCCCTACCTTCATCAGGTTAGAGTTTTCCTACCATAAAGTCTGTGCTAAGGTGGAGGTAGGAGCATAAACTGTTTATGTTTTAAGTACCTGCAAGCAGAAAGCAGAGAATATTTAAAATGTTCACACAGAGCAAGAAATAGAAAGCCTTATTAGAAAGTTTAAGTGACATTGATATTGTACTATGACCAAGTCTTCCGTTTTCAGGTGGAGAAAGAGGCAGGATATAAATAGGAAACAAGAGAAGAGAAAGGAAAGAAAGTAAAACAACTCCTTTAGAAATGTTTGGCAGTGAAGTGCTAGGGTTTCATCATTATAGTTTTTCACCTAACTCCTTCATAGAATTAGCGTACTTAATGGGTTTCGGCGTGTATTTTTCATTTTAATTTTATTTTTAATTTTTTTAATTTTAATTTTGACCTCTGTTCTATTTTTAAAACCACTAAACTTATTTATTTTTAAAGAAGACAAAATATCTGAGCTTGTACCAGTTTTTTTTTTTTAGTTCTGTTAAAGCAGATTGAAAATGGGTTATAAAGTTTATTCATTCATGAACAGACAAATATCTTATTCTTTGCTGAAATGACAGCTTTGGTTAATTCCTTCTGTTGCAGGCAGAGTTCCATGGTCCAAGTTGTTCACAGGAGCAGCTTCAAGAGTGCCCTACTCTTAATACTCATGTATTATAAGGACCTAAGCTGTTAAAAAATTATTTTCATTAATCATCACTTCCACTCTCTGTCTCTCTCTTTTGTTTCCCTCCTTAATACTTTGCTAATGTAAACCTAAATGACCAGTAATTCTCACCATGGATATTGAATGAATGGTTTTGTCTGAAAATGTCATTGTTTCCTAAGCTTTCAATTTCCAGTAGATCCTAGAGTTCTTCACTCTCTACCCTTGAAATATTCCCTTGCCTTCAGTTTATATGTCAACAACTCAACCCACTTCATCAATCTCTCTTGTCTCTGCTGTTGCAGAAACTTCAACAGTAGGAGTGGAGGATATAAGATTTGAGCTTTAATTTTCAATTCCATATGCTCTTTGACCATGTCCTGAGGAAGCTGTGAGATTTCAGTATCCCATTTTTTTAAGCAAACATTTGTTGTAAATAAGTCTGGCAGATGGCCACAACACCTGAGACAATTAAGCCCCAGGGATGGAAGAGTAGTTTCTAAGGTGAGCAGAATTTTCCATCTGCTCAAATGGCACTTCAGGAGTTTAAGCAAGACAGTGTTGGCAGTCTGGGGTGTGTGCCTCATATAAGCCCACTTTTTTGCTCCCCCAGAGACTTCCCCTCTGTCCCTCTAAAAAGTGGAAAGACTGGAAAATAAATATTTAGTCTTTGTTACAGCTGTATGGCTGCTGGAAATGGAAAATTTCACTCCTTTGGGTTTATCTTTAAGAAGCAAGATCGAACAGTTTTCATGAAATTCCACTTACATCTTAAATGCATGTCTTATTTTGGTTTATTATGTTGTAGAATATTCTAAAGTCAGAATAAAATGCCAAAGAATAAAAGAGATCGTTGAACCACATAACAGATGTGGCTACCGATATTCTGAGGCAGGCCTTCCCCTCCGAATTCCCCACTATCTCCTTCACCTGTACCACCCACTAATCAATGCTAGATGATGGAATCATAACAAATCAGTATTAAGAATAGGTTATTTAGAATCTAGGTTATTGTTTTGAAGATTTGTTTCTTAGGATAAAGGAAATCTTTTGAGGATTGGGCAGGTTGTTTGTTTGTTTTCTGTTTGAGGGTGTACAATAAGTTGGCTTGTCCACGGAAGCTCTTACATCCCTGCAAACTTGAGTCACATTGCCATGTAAAGTCATTGCCAAGTTTTCAAAAATGAGCCTGGGCTGCTATTCCAATTCACCAGTATTCCGCCTCCGTGGCAGATGGTGTTCTCTTATGCAGGGGACACAGCTGAAACTGCACAGTGGAGGTGTCATTCCATTGCTAAGGTTTTGGAATTTGTTGCTCTGAAGAACTCATATGCGGAAGAGTTACAGCTTCTCAGTCTTCTTTGCTCTGCACCACTGACTGCTGCTCATCCCAGACCACCCACCCCAGCATCAGTTCTGGACCATTGCTTTTCCCTTTCTGAACTTTTTTTTTTATAAGCACATTGAGTTATATGATTTACTGCTAGTTCTTGAATATGCATTTCAGCCCTAAATCTCAGTGCCTTTCTGATGTAAATATCTAGACAATCTCATGGCAATACTTGGAGAATCCTTTAGAGGCTGAGATCCACTGTCAAAAAGTTGAACTAGCATGAAGGACAAAAAGAGCATGGCTCTTGAATTCAGACAGACCAGATTTGAATTTGGTTATGCCACTTGCTATCAGTAGAGCTTTAGGGCATATACTTGACCTATGTTATTTATAAAATAGAAATAATTCTTTAGAAACCTCACAGCGTTTGGAGGATTAAATGAAATTGAACCCATGTTTGATACAATAATTGAGAAGCAATTGTATTTTTCTCCCTGCCAATTTGTTAATAGTAAACTTCCAACATTGGAACTATCTTTAATTTTTCACTCCTTTACCTTCTAAATCAAATTTATGGCCATGTTTTATTAATTATACTGCCTCGCTTTTTCTATGTCCATGGCTGCATTTTTTTATTAGTTCAGACCATCATTGCTTACCAGGAATACTGCTATATTTTATATTCAAAATTCTTTATCTTTTTCTATCCCATTTAATATAATTAAATTTTCTTCCAATTTAACAAACAGGATTGTGAACCTACTATGTGCCATAGAGATTATGAGGCTATGTCATAAATGGTGTGATTAGACTTCTTTGGAAGTCATTATTAGTTAAGGCTGGGGTCTGGAGCCAAGTTGGGTTCAAATGCAAGCTCAGCTATTTATTAGCTACATAACATTGTGCAATATCTCTTTTTAATATTTCTTTATCTCAGCTTTCTCAACTCTGATAAGAATACAATAATACTATCTCATGTCCTAATGATTGTTATAACATAGGGGTGCCTGGGTGGCTTAGTCGTTAAGCGTCTGCCTTTGGCTCAGGTCATGATCCCAGAGTTCCAAGATCGAGACCCGCATCGGGCTCCCTGCTCGGCGGGAAGCCTGCTTCTCCCTCTCTCACTCCCCTGCTTGTGCTCTCTCTCTAGCTGTGTTTCTCTCTGTCAAACAAATAAATAAAATCAAGAGAGAGAAAAAGAAAGAAAGAAAGAAAGAAAGAAAGAAAGAAAGAAAGAAAGAAAGAAAGAAAGAAAGAGGAAAAGAAAGGAGATACTGCATAAAACCTGCCAAACATGTAGAAAGCACTCATAGTTGTTATTTTTTATTATTAATAATCTACAAATATTTCTTTCAAAATTAACCTCCCACTGCGGACACTTACAATGACCACCTCTTCCTTTTATACAAAACTGAAATTTACATATTTGAGTTCTCCATTAACTTCCTTTTAATCAACTTACACCAAGTTTGGTTTCTTTGACACCTGCCCAAATAACGCACATTCAGCCTACATAAGCACTCATTTGTCTTCTCTCCTCTGTTATTCCCTAGACCTCCAGTTACCCAATGATCTGTTCACAGTAGAGATTCTGTCTCACTCAAGCCATTATAAATATTCATGTATCTTCATTTTGACCTGAGGTACAGAATCTGATAACTGATTCTGTGTATTATCTAACTCATTCCTACCTTTCTATTTTTAATTTTGCTAATGTCAAACAAACTCAGAACTTGCTTTTCAAGAATCTTTTCCTTACTAAATGCTCCTAAACTAAACACTCTTGTATTCCCTCTGCCTTTAGAACAATTATGTTCTGTTTGTGCTATTACTCCATATGCCTGCTTAAATCTTTTTTCTCTAGCCACATTGGTCTCCTGCTGTTCCTGAAGCATGTCAAGAATTAATCCTTAGGACTATGGCACTTGTCCTCCCTTTTAGCTAAAATGGATGTTTTTCTCTAGATATCTGCATGGTTTATGCTCTTACTTCATTCAGGTCTCTGCACAAATATTCACCACCACAGGGAATTATACCCATCATCCTTACATGGTTTTATTTTTCTTTGTAGTATTTGATATTGGTATGTCTGATACTTATTCATTGTCTTTTTTCCCCCACTAGGGGGGAGGGCCATTGTTTTGCTTACTGTTCTATCGCCACTTCTAACACAATGTACTTTATATAGTAGACTCTCAATTAAACTTTAGGATGGATGAATGAGTGAATTGTGACCAGGTATCCCCCCCTCAGAGTAATATGAAATACTTAAAATGGTAAAACAATATCTCTGATTTTGTAACATACCCCCATGTATTGTGATATAGAGGAAAACATACTGGTTTTTGGACAAATCTGGCCCAAATTCCCAAATTCTAAATTATTATCTGAGTGAATCTGGGTATATATCTCTCTGAGCTTCAACATCTTTATGTATAAAAATATAATAATACCAACCATAACAATTAATTTTATGTCAACTTGCCAAGGGCATAGTGTCTAGTTGTTTAGTCAAATATTAACTCGGATGTTGCTGTGAAAGCATGTTTTACATGAGGTTAACATTTAGGTAAGCAGACTTCGAGGAAAGCAGATCACCTTCCCTAATGTGGGTAGGCCTTAAGAGAAATGACTAACGTTTCTTGAAGGAGAAACAGTTATGTCTCAAGACTGCAACATAAAAACCCCTTCTGGCTTTCCAGTGGGCAGATTTTGCACTCAAGGTGGCAACATCAGTCCTCGCCTGGATTTTCAGCCTACTGGTCATCCCCGAGCATTTCAGATTTAGCTCCAATTGTGTGAGCCAGTTTCTTAAAACCTCCCCTCCCTTCTTCTCTCCTTTCCTCTCCTCTCCTCTCCTCTCCCCATACTTCTCCTCCCCTCCCTTCTCCTTTCCCTTCTTCTCCTCTCCTCTCTCTTCCTCTCCCCCATCCATCCCCTTCCCTCTCTCTGTCTCACATCCAGTGCATGTGTATATGTGTATGTGTGTACTCACTTATATACATATATACCATATTGTGTTGGTTCATTTTCTCAGGAGAACACTGACAGATAAACCTATTTTTCCTGATTGAAGTTAGGATTAAATGAGGTAATGTGTTTAAAACTCTTTAATGTGTTTAAAAGGGTAGTGATTATTATATGGCTAGTAAATTCTTTTGGCAGGTTAACATGCCAGTCCCATAGTAGATGGTTAGTAAATATGTTATAAATAAATGAGTCAATGAATGCCAGGAATTAGATGCCATCTGAACAAATATTACTCCAGATGACTGTAAAAGCTCATGTGATTTGGTCACCATTATTCATTTATGAATAGTCTTTGAGGCTGACTATACAGTGTGTTGCATTCTCTGTGAAGGTCTAAGGAATCCTATTCATATGCAGCATCATTCACTGAAAGAAAGTATTTCTTTTATGATGGCAAAAGTACTGTCTGAGATTGAAAGGAAGTCCGATGCCAAATCATTCCATGAGTCTTCCAGTGGCTTTGAAATAAACCTCATTTTCTGTATCTGAAAACATTCCATAAGAGTGTTTTGAACACTGGTTGGCTAATTGATACAGCGTTCTTTGAGGGGGGAAATACACACACACACACACACACACACACACACACACACATTATGTAAATGTTTAAGTATTTTGGTTCAGATGGAAATGGAGGTGGTAAGGGATTTGTAAAATGCTTGAGCATCTGGATATTAGGTACACAAAATTTAAGAATATATAAATTCAGATGGTGTTCTAATGAGAACATATTATGCTCTGAGAATTGAGAAGACTGAAATAGTCACTTGTGAAATTTAACAGATTCACACTTATTGGAAAGGTATTTAGTAGCATGCGGACTTGGACTCTTACTTTGTATTGGGGGCCTCCCTGAAGGTATCAACTACAAGTCTAAGAGGTAGTCCCATGTGTCAGGGATGACAGAACTAATACCAGGACAATGAGTCTTTGCTGTCAACCAAGCACACACACCAAAGTCTAGGTTCTAGAGGAGGGGGGAATGACTGAAAGATCCAAAATCAGATGCCGGAAGCCAAGTTGTCAACCCTCAGTTTCGTGTTGCTTCCCTGCTAGAGTCCTTCAAAGAAAATGGTATTTTAAAACTATATTGACATTCTTACTGTGATGGAAATATCCTGAGAGTTAGCAGCAATTCTAGCCATCTTCAAGCCTTAATTTAGGACAATTTTATAACCCTACTACCACTATCTTTCCAATTCGCCCTGATTTGATAGTTAGGGATAAATGCTCTAATGAGAATGTTTTTGTTAATTAAGATAGGAACCTGTCTAAAAGAGGAAAACATCTCTAGCACTTTTAAATATGCTTGCATGACAAGCCTACTCAATGGCATAACCAGCTACTCAAACATTATTAAATACTTATTTAAAAATTCATTTTTAATATTTCCATATTACATTGAGTTTTGTTTATTTCAACAGATGCTAAAGTAAGCCTGCCAGTTCCATGGGAATTTTAGCAACAAGACTGAGGAAATATCTAGATCTCAGTTATTTTCTAAGTATTTGAATTCAGGCCAACTATAGGGTAACAGCCTCTAGATGTGTTCAAGCTATCAGATTTTTTTTCTTTTTTCTTTTTAATGAAAGTTACACAGATTGGAATATCAGTGCAATGGAGATATGTTGGAGAAAGAAAGGACACATTAAAGAACTCAAAGTTAATTTATAGATTTGCCCCTTCTATCCTAGATTCCCTAAATGGCATAAAATGTCTTGTGGCTGTAAATTATGGCTAAGTAAAGTGACATATTGGATGTAAATTGAATCCCCTGTTGTAAAGAAGAAAAGAAATCTGTGCTAGAGCAATAGAACTCATGAAAATAAAGTATTGTAAACTGAACTGTACTTAAAAATCACACTAGGACCCCTGGGTGGCTCAGTAGGTTAAAGCCTCTGTCTTCGGCTCAGGTCCTGGGATCGAGGCTCACATTGGGCTCTCTGCTCAGTAGGGAGCCTGCTTCCTCCTTTCTCTCTGCCTGCCTCTCTGCCTACTGTGATCTCTCTCTTGGTCAAATAAATAAATAAAATCTTTAAAAAAAAATTCACACTAAGAATTTGTGTCCTGTGCCATAAACCTTCAGGTATTGTCCTCTAATGTTGGCCCTTGCGTCATCAGTGCTCCTTTGACTTGTAGTGGCCCCATGGATGGGAATCAAGCATGAGTTAAGAGCACACATCACCTGGGAAGCAGATAGATAATAACAAGCACGTACTTGAAGGCAGAGGGCACAAAAGGGGGCTTAGGCAGCCATCCACTGAGAATTCTACTATATGTGAAGAGGTCAAGGACCAGCAGAGTGACTTAGAAAATGCTACTGTGGGAGCCGTTCTAATACAAATGATCTGTAATTTGAGGGGATACAGTTTCTATGCTTGTCCAACTCTATCATCATTTTTCACTAAACAAATGAAATTTGTTACAAATGACTGTTTTGTATTGATATATTCAGATCTAAAGTGCCTTCAATCTGATAATATTATTAAAAATCGCTTCTCGGTCTTTTGGCTAAGATCAAGTGTAGTATCTGATAATAGTATTAAATAAACTGTGAGACACTAGTCAGCACGTGTATCTTTTAATAGAAATTCCGATAGTTGCCACACAAAGCATTCAGCAGAGGATAGGAACTTCCCTTTACCCTGTTTCTGTCTCAAGTTGTCTGATTACCTCTTGGGCCTTTTTAGAAATCCTTGTCACCAAAGTTAAAAATATCTGCCAAATTGATTTTAAGAAGAACAGTGCATGTGTGTAATGATTTTTTGCTTGTTTTTAATTTTGCTAAATTGCCGATACATAATTCTCTGCAGAGCTGAGCACTGTGCTCTTTCAAATATTTTTCCTTTATCAGAAATTTAAAAATATACATATATATTTACCAAATTATCTTTCACCAAAACATGTGCAAAAACTGATTTTATTAATATGTTTTAAGGTTCAAGGTGGCAGATCAACCTCAGAAACCTGTCACTAAGGTTACCTGGCATTACTTTAGACAGACAGCCAACATGTTTGCCACAGGTTTTATTGTCCAGATCTGCTTAGTGAAACCCCACATCAACCTTGATCATTATGCAATAAGGCTACAGATATTGTCAGAGAATCTAGAGACCATAAAATCTGCATGTAGTATGCATAAACTTGCATATGAAATTAAAGAGATTTTCACTCCAAGTGGGAAAACTAAGTGGCTTCCTGAGCTTAATGCTTTTATGTTTCATCTCAATGGTCATATCTGAACATCTGAAATTTACGACTGGTTGTGTCACAATGCTTGGGAAGACTGGGGTAGGAGTGACCCCATTCCTAGTAACAAGCAGGGAATCAAGCTTCGGGTGATGCATATAGACACAAATCTGCGGCAAAGGTCTCTGGTGTTCTTTCTGTTTCTATCTCTACAGAGTGAATGAGGGTCAGTCACACTTTAACTATATATTATAATGAGTCTTGGAGCCACAGTTCAACACTAGCTGGTGGTAAAGAAAAAAACTGGACAAATCTAACTCCTATTGTTTTGATATTTCTCTTCTATCATACTGTCTTAACAGGCTAAACCTATAGCCAGAGTAAAGTATAGAATTTGGTGATAATCCACAACATTTTTTGAGTACTTGGTCGATCTCTCCCTTTCTAACTGTATAAAAGACATCTGAATAATGTTCATGGAAGCTGAAAATAGCGAATGACTTATTCATACAACTCCATTTCTGAGGAAAATACATCAGGGAAGAATTTGCACTGGTTTTTCCAGCATGCAAACCCATTCATGTCAGTTCAACATACAAAAACAGTATAATAAAACTCTTAAAGACTCACTTCCCTGGGCCTAAGGTCGAATCTATGTGGAATTGATAAATTAAAAGTTTTTTGGCACTATTGATTTTCAGTTATTTTTAACTTAACCAAACCAAGTAATACTGACATATTCTAAATATAATTCTCAATCATTAGGATGATTAAAAATAACACAACAATTTTTCTAAGCAGTGCTTTGTTTTCCTTCTTTATAATCATGTCATTTTCAATTGTTAATTTAATACCTACTTATTGAAAATAAAATGTGCTCTAGGCTTTGTGAAAAGTTTTGAGACTATGAAGATAAATAGCAGAATCCTCTCTCTGAGCAGCTCAAAAATCTTACTGCTTAAAAAGAATTGCAGAAAAGATTTTAATCCAGTCTGTCACAATATTCTCCACAGTTGCTACCATGAATTTCGGGGAAAGGGGATCGGAGTTAGAATCCTGCCTCTGTCATCTGTTTGCGGAGTAACCTGGGTGAGTTAGTGAAGAGTGAAACTCTCCAGCCTGTTTCCTAATTTATAAAAATAGGGACGTAACAATACCTATCCATTGGGGTTATTTTACGAGTGAAATGATTTAATACCATGTCAAGTGCCTAATACTGGGGCTTGTGTAGAGTCCGCATTATAAATAGTAGCTATTTTCAAGGAATTAACATTTAAATAAGGCAACTCATTCTGTTTTGCAACAGTTCTAATGTCACAAAGTTCTGAATTCTGCCTTCCTGGAAATTCCAACCATTGGAACTCATTATGTTTACTAGAGCAGATAAGTTTAGTTCTTTCTTCCACATGAACACCCTTAAGATATTCAAACAGTTTCTACCCATCTTCATTTTTTCCCAGTTGAGCATCTGCAGTGAACTTTTATTGTTACTTAAGTATTTTTTTCTTAACTGTAATGAATATATTAGAACCTTCAAAACCATTTACGCTAGAGTGGGAATCAGTATAAGATAGAACATTTTGTACCTGATTTAAATCTGTTTAGTAATTAAAATTAGAAAATAACCTCTCCTCTTGGTTTTTCATATAAAATAAACTCCCTTAAACTCACTGGGACAGTAGTTTCCTAGCCTGCTTCTAGTCTGCTCACTGAGTCATGTACTAAATACAAATATGTTTTTCTATGCATTGCCATAAATAAAACTTCACAGCTTACTTAGTAAAGTGGTTTGCGATCTTTTTGGTCTCCTGACCACTTTACACACTTAAGATTTATTGATGACTTCTAAAAGTTTTTATTTATCTATATCAGAAAAGAAATCCTAATGCTGCAATTACTGCTTGAACTAGTTTCTTAACCATTATGTCTCTAATCGCTCATTCTTACAATGAAGTACTATTACTTACCCTAGAGAAATATTGTGAGGTTTGAAGGAGAAAATGCACACACAGTTCAAAATATTAAGTATCATCATTATTACTATATGTTTTTGAGGAATTACCCCAATGATGAAAGGAATCCTGTCTTAATATGAAAATAATTAGTCAGGATTGAGTCTATAAAACTGAGTTCATAAAGGTTTTCTGTCTTGTAATTTTCTAAGGCCTAAATTCTAGACAATAATTTACTTGGATAATTTTTTATCCTTCATGAATTCTTCCTGGTAAGCAAAAAATTGCAGATAAGATGCTTCTGTCACTGTGATTACTCTGTGAAGCTCCATATATTTAAAAAAAAAAAAAAAGATTTATTTGAGAGACAGAGAGAAAGAGAGTGGGAGAAGTGGTAGAGTATCCTCAAGCGGACTCCTCACTGAGCATGGAGCCTAATGAGGGACTCAGTGCCATGACTGAAGAGATCAAACGGAAGCAAAACCAGGAGTCAGATGCTGAACTGACTAAGCCACCCAGGCACCCCTCTGAAGCTCCATATTTCAAGCACATATATGTGCTCAGGATTCTTTCCTTTCTGTGACCAAGAAATCCATTAACTACATCCGCTCTCAGATTATTCTTCAACTCTCATCCCTACTGCTTCCATTCTACTTTAGATCCTATCCTGTCTCTCTTGAACTATTCCAGAAAGTTTCCATTCTCCCTAACCTGCAATTTAACTGCATTCTGATTCCAGAAAGATATTCATAAGATGCAAATATGACTAAAAGCCATTGTTAGCTACCTGTTACAAAATCAACTCAAAATTTTTTGCATGTGTATGAAGAGTCTTTTTGCATGTGTATGAAAAGCTCTTACCTCTTTATATGGAATGTGCTCTGTCTATACTTTATGGCTCAAATTTTTTCTATTCCTGGGATATCTTTTTGAAAATTAGCACTAGACTTTCCAGACTCAGCTCTTTTCTGCCCTGATGTCATTCTACTATGACTTTCTCCTCTCCCGAGTTTATGTAAGCTCTGTATTTAATAATGATTTATGTCATAGCCCTAGCATTTTTTATCTCTATATGCGCTTATATCTTTCTTCACACAGTAAGACATATTTACAGAACCTACCAGTCATAAACTCTTCCAAGGAGAACTGTTCTCCCTTCCTCCCTGCTGTATAAAGATCTATCAGCTGGAGCACAGTTCTGTTCTCCTAGCTAGGTCTTCCATCCAGGAATGTTTAGCTAACAGGAAGGCTGTTAATTTAAAAAATGCAAAGGATCCAAGGTGTTCTATGACTTATGACCAATAGCACACCAGGTATCAACATTTGAGCTAGGCTGATCAGGTTCTCTGGGCAAACCTAGTTTCAAAGAACCAAGTCATAACTTGAAGGTGAAAGAATTTCTAGGGGTACTTTCATAAGTCCTTATGTCCGTGTCTACTCACCTGTCTACATCTGTACCCATATACTGCCTCCCCTGCAACTTCACCACAGCTGTACTTACTAACAACACTTGTGTAAGGCCAGCTCTCCACTGGGGCACTCCATCCTAGCCTCTCTCATGTATTCAAGAATATCCACCTAATGATTCTCTCCTTTTTCTCTTACCTTATTGTTCTCCACTCTAATAAATCATTCTTGTCAACATACAAATATCCTATAATTTCTTCTATCTAAAAAATACACACACACACACACACACACACACACACACACACACACACAGTGTCCTATTTCTCTTTTCCCCTTTTATAGCAAAGTTCCTAGAGTTGATTCATCTCTAATAGATGCAGGAACAGAATCTCGAAACTTGAAAAGAACAGTTCTCAAATTCCCTGAGAATCAAGGGAATCAAGCTTTTACTCCACTACAGCAGAGGTGAACTTTGGTCCTTCTCTCCCTTGGTGACTCAGAGGTTTTACACTCCTGGTCTAGCCCTCTTTCATGAAACATTTTCTCTACCTGTCCTTCAGGAGATCATACTTGCCCAGGTGTCCCTCAACCTCGTGACCCTCCTTGGGAGTTTCCCTGGCTGTTTTCTCCTTGTTTTCATGCATTAAGGCAATCCTTTTTCCTGTCTGTACTTTTCTTGTTAGCATATTCGCCCAGTCAGGTGGTTTTATATAACACCCATAAACTCATCATTCACACATTTTAACCTCCAGTTCACACTCCTTTCCTTAACTGCAGATTCCAAATGTCTCCTAGATGTATCCCCCTGTATGTCTCCCAACTTCTGCATTTACCCCTCCCAGCAACATGTTTCCTAATGCAGTAACCAGAGCACCACTTTTATAATGTTAGTCACAAGAGATTACCCTTCCTCTATGGTCCTCACATACAAAAATAAGTCAGAATCCCTGCTATGACCTCAAGCTCGCTACATGGTCTGGTCTTCTTCCCTGTCATCCACTGCTCTTATTGGTATCAGGACTCCCATCAAACCCTCAGAGATTTTGCAGTGGTTCTTACCTCTCCCTGGCGTTCTCTTCCCTTAAATATCTTTAGCTTAACCTTTACTCCCCTCAGAACTTTGCTCAAGGTTACTCTATTAGTGAGGACATCTATGATCCTGTTTTTATGACTGAACTTCACCGCCCCCCCCCATCCACTGTGGTCCATGCTTTCTTCCCTGCTTTGTTTTCTACTATAGTGCTTAATCAGACATACTCTTTTATTTACTTAAATTCTATCTATTTTATTAATATAACCTCCTAGAATATAAGACTCAAGAGAGCAGGGATTAGTCCCTAACTTTCTTCCTGTTATATCTCTGAACAATACAGTCTTAATTTCCTCCTTAGCTTAACTAAACTTTAGACAAATTTATTTGACTTTAAGCCCCTGGCCTCCCTTTTCTTAGAGTACTTACTTTAGAAAACTTGCAACTGTAAATTTCTTACCTGCTCCTTTGTGATGTAAATTTTCTCCTAGCCTCTTGCCAGTTTTTAGCTCCGCATGGGTATCCTTCTCAAAGACCTGGGAGTCATCCCTTTGAAACATAATTATCAAGAAAAATTGAACTCCTCTCTCCCAGTCTCTGTGGGAGGGTAGGAGCCCAACGTCCCTAAGTACCAATTAGCAAACATAGGTGACCTAATCACATTGACTGACCTACATCCCCCTTAACTTCTAGTACTTTTTCTCTAGCTCACTCCAGTACCTAAAAACTCTCCTGCCTTTTGTTTCGTGGGATTGAGGTCATTTCTATACTGAAGTCCTCTTCCCCACAGCAGTAACTTGCATAACTGTCTTGCCATATTTAATGAGTCCTGTGCACTTTCTTTTTAACATCCCTGTCATTCTCTTTGGCATTCCATAGACTGTGCCTACACCGAGTATACATTTAAGAAATATTTGGGGTGCCTGGGTGGCTCAGTGGGTTAAAGCCTCTGCCTTCAGCTCAGGTCATGATCTCAGGGTCCTGGGATCAAGGCCTGCCTAGGGCTTTCGGCTCAGCAGGGAGCCTGCTTCCCCACACTCCCCCTTTCTGCCTGCCTTTCTGCCTACTTGTGATGTCTCTCTCTGTCAAATAAATAAATAAAATCTTTTTAAAAAATTTAAAGAAATGTTTGTTGAGTAAATAAATGGATGCAAAGCCTCATAAAAGCAAAAGTTTTGAAAGGGTAGGAAGGAAGCATAGAAGATAAAGACTCTAGTAGGCGGAGAGAAAAATCAAAGAGAATATTCTTTGAAAACAGATAAAGGGAAGGAAGGACTTGAGGGAGAGCAGAGCACAAGCCACCCCCCCTACTCACCCCCCCCAACCCCCGGGCTCTGGCGGGTGCATCTGCCTCTCGGTTTCAGTTCAGGTCACGATCTCAGTGTCATGGGATCGATCCTCTGCACAGAGCAAGGAGCCTGCTTAAGATTCTCGCTCCCTTTCCCTGTGTCCCTCCTGCTTGTACTTTCTCTCTCTCTCTCAAATAAATAAATAAATCTTTAAAAATGTTTAAAATAAAATATATTACATATGCATCATAAGAAATTGTCAGAGCAGAGGAGTTTCAAGATGGCGGAAGGCCAGGTGACCGCATGTCGGGGAGTTCCCTGAAGAAAGCTGAATTCCAGCAAAAAAACCACTACAGGACCACTATGAACACCCATGAAATCAGCCTGAAATGTGATATTTCGCACTTTTGGATCACCACGGGAGACAAGGACCATCGACAAAAAGGTAGAAACAAGTAAGAGGGA
>PITA01020245.1:0-35387 GCA_004023965.1 Spilogale gracilis
CGTGGAGCCTGATGCAGGGCTTCATCCCAGGACCCTGAGATCATGACCTGAGCGGAAATCAAGAGTCAGCCATTTAACGACTGACTTTGACAGGCACCCCGCCAAGCATAATGATTTTAAGATTCACCCATGTTATTGAATATATATCAGTACTTTATTCTTTTCTGAGTAGTATTCCAAGCATGGAGGTACCACTATTTATTTCTCCATTTACTAGCTGATGAACATCTGGGTTGTTTCCAAGTTGGGGCTATTACAAGTAAAATTGCTATAAATATTCACGCACAGGTATATGTATGGACTCACGATCTCATTTCTCTAGGGATTGATGGGTCATAGGTTTAACTTCACAAAATACTGCAACCATTTTCCCAAGGGGTTTCCCAGATTTTTATGAAGATGGCAGCAAAAGTGAAAACAGAAACCCTTGTCTCTACCAAAAAACTGATCCAAAGCAAAGCTTCAAAGACTAGGAAGACAGTGTTGAAAGGTGTCCACAGCCACCAAAACAGTGAAGATCTACATGTCACCTACTTTCAGCCCAAGATGTTGTGGCTCCAAAGGCAATACAAGCAATCTTACAAGAGCATTCCTAGGAGAAACAAGCCTTACCATGACGCCACCATGAAGGACTCGCAACCATGAAGTTGGCCGTGATGATCAAGTCACACTGATGCTCCTCATGGATCTCAGGGCCAATAAGCACCAGATCAAACAGGCTGTGAAGAAACCCTGTGACCTTGATTGGCCAAAGCCAGTACTTTAACCAGGCCCCATGGTGAGTAGGCACATATTTGAGCCCTAACCACTAAATACTTTGGGTGTTGCCAAAAAATTGGGATTATCTAAACTGAATGCAGTTGACTAATTCTAAATATAATAACCTTTTTTTAACTCATCTTAAAATAAAGCAGTTATCCCATTTTGTCTTCCCCCAGCAATGCGCATGAGTTCCACTTGCTCCGAGCACTCAGCAGTAGTTGGCATTAACAGTCTTTTTCATTTTCACCATTCCAGTGGCTATGTACCGGTATTCCACTGTGGTTTTATTTATTTATTTATCTATCTATTTTTTTACTTCAAGACTTTATTTTTTTATTTGACCGCAGGCCCAGGGAGCCTGATGCGGGACCTGATCCCAGGACCCTAAGATCACCAAAGGCAGACCCCTAACCAACTGGGCCACCCAGGCGCCCCCACTGTGGTTTTAATTTATATTTCTCTGATGACTAATGATACCAAGCATCTTTTCACAGACTTATTGTCCATTCATATATATTCTTTGGTAAAGTGTTTTAAAAAAAAAATCTTTTGACCATTTCTTACTTGAATTGTTTGTCTTGTAAATATTTTCTCCCTACTTGTGTCTTGTCATCTTACTTCCTTAACAGTGTCTCCCAAAAAGCGTTAAGTTTTCATTTTGATAAAGCTGAGCATTTCTGTTCTTTTGTGGTTTGAGGGGTTTTTATGCTGTCATTCGGTCTTTTAATGATTTAAAATTGTGTGTATGCCTCACCTAGAGAGAGCCTTCTTTGCAGAATGACACTGGGAAGTGGATTTGCAGAAATCACTGGGTGATTTTAGAAGATTACATTTACACATCAAAATTACTTTGTAGGGAGGAGGGTACTGGGCTTTCATTTGCAGTGTTGTTGCTTTTTGAGATCTTTGTTTATGACAAGGGCCACCAAATGAGAAAGAATAAAATTAAGGCAATTTGAAAAAGCAGCTCAGAAGTTTTGTGAGCCTGAGACTCTCTTGGCAAAAATAACAGAGGAAAGAGTCTTGCCAAAAGAGTAGAAGAATGTGACAGACAAGACCCATGGGATTGGCACCAGCCATCTTCAACCTGTGGATAGGCCAACCCCCAAACCTGAGCTTGTCCAGGAGAAAACTAGTCGACTTTTTAGGGAGACTCCCACAAGGGCTCATTTATTGCCTCCCACGTTGGGCAGACTAATAACCAAAGCACAAGCCTTCTTACAGATGGCCTTCCTTCCCCTGTGGTTATAACCGGCCAGATAATTCTGGAACAAGCTGACTCCAGCTTACCAGGAAAGGATGAGAGTAAATATCATATTTTCCATAGCTTTTTCTGTGTCCTGCTGGCCCTGGAGCTCACCGGGGCCAGCTGGAGGTATTTCAGGGCTGACAGTGCATGATACCACGTGGCTGCCAATGCCCAAGCCAGCAACTGCTGACCCAGTCTAATTCGAGACCATGCCCGTGCCTGCTGCTGACTTATGGGCCCATTCTGCAGCTACGAGATGGCATAAAAGGTCACATGGTCTGGAATAATTGGATTTCCAAGGCCATCTGTCCAAATCTGGACTTTGCAAGAGAAAGAAAGACCCAGGACATGAGAAGAGTGCCTTCACTTTTGTGTCAGAAAGCCTGAGCTTAAAGCCCCTGGAGCACCATGTCCCAGCTTTGTGACCAAGGGCAATTCACTCTGCCTCCCTGGTCCTCTGTTTCCCCATCTATAAAACAGGGATTCATAAAATGACAAAGGGATCCAAGGGATGACACATAAATGCCCAGGACAGGCTGTCCCTGGCACGTTGTAAGCTCTCAATCAAGTACCTTTCCTCTTCTTCCCCCTACAGACAGTCTGACAGCAAGTCTGTGAAATCAGCCACTGGGGTTAACGGGGACATGGACCTATTTCTCCACATCTGTGCATCTTAGCTTCCATATTGGTAAAGAATGCTCTGAAGCAAGAGACCTGAAGCTGGAAATATCGATCTGGGTAATGTCACCAAGCAGAAGTAGGAGCAACCATTCAGGTGAGTGAGAAAAATGGTTGGCCCAGTGGACACACCAGCATTCAAGCTCAGCTGGAGGATAAAAGACAAGAGATGAAGACCAGAAAGAGCGGCTAAAGTGACAGGGAAAGTGTGAACACCACAAAGAGCATCAGGAAGAGAAGGTCTAGCTCATGCTCAGGACACTCGGCTTGGGTTTTGGGAGGTCATGTATTTCAGGGCAAGCAATGAGGGGTGAAGGTGGTGGAAACATTGAGGTAGGCGAATGAGTGAGTTCAGAACACAGGAAGAGAAAAAGGACAACAGCTCAAAAGCCAAAGCCAAGGGGGTCAAGTGATAATGTCAAGATGGGTAAGATCTGGGCAAATTAAAATGTTGCAGGAAGAGAAGGAGACCATACAGTGAGTGACAAAATGCCACCAGGAACCAGGGGTTTTGATGGATCCACATGTGGAAGCCAACATCCTGGCCGTGGTGATGTTTGGTGCAATCCTTCCCAGGGGCTGTTGGATGAGCTTGCACAACTTTGACTCATGAGTGATCAAGAGCAAGGTCAGGGCAGTAAACAACTCCAGCAACCCTGGGACTCAGTGTTGGCCCAGAACCACCAGGCAATGCATGGATTCCTCCTGGAGTCCCAGTCCCAGCAGCGTGCTGAGAGCAGGGGAATGGACAGGTAGAGAATCACTACATTGGCCACATGATTCTCAGAAAACAGTGAGGATGAAGTCCAGTCAGGAAGGTGGACACTATCTCAGTTCTTTCCTGGGATCTGTGAAATACCACAGGGGTCATGAGGGACAACAGTGTTAGGAGGAGGAGCAGAGAACTGAGACTAGAGGCAAAAGCTCAGCCCTCTGGGGTTCTATGGTCAGAGCAGCTTTGACTAATTTCTGTCTTGTCCTTTGCAAAGTGCTTTCATGGACAGCATCTGGATTTGGGGAAGAATTAATCCCATTTTACCAGATTGAGAAGCAAGTTCTGGAAAGTTCAGTGTCTTGTTCAAGGTCATGCAGCTGGGGATGGCACATCTGGGACCCAGCCCCCTGTTTCTGGGATTCATGGTCCAACTCCATCTCCCGACCCAGGGAACTTCTGAAATCAACCCAAGCAAATACACACTTCGTAAGCACCCTTGTGTCCTAGGCGCCATGCTAAGGCATGAACGATGAATTTTTTGAGTGGTAGAGGTGTTAGCTGTTTGCCCAACACCCACCCCACACTCCTTCATTGCTACAGAACTCTGATTTCACTTGGGGGAACAAGGTACCTTTGGACTAAACCAGACGTGGTGATCCTGCTCCCCACTGTCCTCACAACTTAGGGATTGTAACATGACCCAGTTCCGGTCAATGAGTTATAAGGAGAAATCTGCCAGGTGCGGTTTCTGGGAGGGTTCTGCTTTCTTGATAAAAAGGGCAGATTCAGTCATCTCTCCAGGTCCTGCTTCTCTATGCTCCCTCCCCCGCCTTCCTTGTGACCTGAGACATGATGGATTCACTTATGATCCAAGGCCTGGGGATGGTGACCTTGCATTCGACAATCATGAGTCCACAGCACCAGGACATGGAAGAGGAAAAAGACAAAAAGCTCCTATCTCTGGCAGCACCATGGGGCAACGGAACTAAGGCCAGTATCCACCCAGCTGCACACTTCCAGCCTTGTAAGAAAAACAAAAACAGGGCGCCTAGGTGGCTCAGTGGATTAAAGCCTCTGCCTTCGGCTCAGGTCATGATCTCAGGGTCCTGAGATCTAGGCCCACGTCAGGCTCTCTGCTCGGCAGGGAGCCTGCTTCCTCCTCTCTCTCCGCCTGCCTCTCTACCTACTTGTGATTTCTCTCTCTGTCAAATAATTAAATAAAAATTATTTTTAAAAAAATATATTTGCCCCAGCCACTGATATTAGACTTTTTATATCCTGCAGGTAATTGCATTCCCAATTGACAAATGGGCCCACTCCAGGAAGGAGGCAAGCCCCAAAGCCAAATCAATAATCCAATTTAATTAGATATTCATTTGTGTGTTTACCGATTCCTAGCTATGGTGGTTAATTTTAAATGTCAGCTTGATTGGGCCACAGACATTTGGTCAAACAATTATTCTGTTTGTTTCTGTGAGGATGTTTTCAGATGAAATTAACTTATAAAAAAGTAAAACAGATTGCTCTCCCTAATGTGGTGGGCCTCATAAATCAGTTGAAGGCCTAAATAGAATAAAACACTGATCATCTCCGTAATAAAAGGAAATTCCTCCTGCTTGACTGCCTTTGATCTGGGTCAGCAACTTTTTTCCTGCTTTCAAACTCAAACTGAAACATCAGCTCTTTTTGGGTCTCGAGCCTGCCAGTCTTTGGACAGATGCCACACCATCAACTTTCTCCTGGTTCTCAAGCCTTCATACTCAGACTGGAACTATATCTTCAGCTTTCCTGGTTCTCCGGCTTGCCAACTGCAGATCTGAGAACTTGTCAGCCTTCATAATCACATGAGCCAACTTCAATAAACAAAAGCTAGATCGATCAATCAATTGATCGATCTTATTGGTTCTGTTTCTCTGGAGAACCATGGTTAATACTGCTGCTGGGTTTTTTTTCCCTACACATAAACTGTATATAAATGGTGAGAGCAGCTATATTCATATTAGCTTACAAATGGAAATCACTTATATGTCCACCAACAGGGGATAGAGAAACCAAGTATGGTCTAGCCATACAATGAAATTCAATAAGCCAATAAAAAGGAGCAACAAGAACATGGATAGATCTCAAAGTATTATGCCCAGTGAACAAAGCCAGACACAAGAGACCACTTACTCTATGGTTCCACATATGCAGAAGTCTAGAAAATGTGCATCTGATATCCCGACTGAAAGTATATCCATGGTAGCTGGGACTAGGTACGAAAATACTGGGGTGATAGAAATGTGTCCATATCATGGTTATGTTGGTAGCTACATGGCTGTATACATTTGTGAAACTCATCAAACTATATACTTAAGATGGATGCATTTTATTTAGGTAAATGTCACCTCACTGAAGTTGAAAATGCAGGGGAGCCTCAGTCGATTCTGCGTCTGCCTTTGGCTCTGGTCATGATCCCAGGGTCCTGGGATAGAGCCCTGCACTGGGCTCCCTGCTCAGTGGGAAGCCTGCTTCTCCTTCTCCTCCCCACTCCTATTCTCTCTCACTCTCTCAAAATAAATAAATTCTTTTTAAAAATTGAAAAGCAAAAAAAAAAAGTTTTTTTATTTTGAAGTGGGTCACATAGGTAGATATAATCCAGATATTTAAAAATAAAGAAATGGAGGAAAGAGAGGCTGAACATAAGATGATGCCAGGAGAAAGTCAACTCACAAAGCACACATCGATCACTTGATTTCAGGGAGCTGCAAATTGGGGCTGAGTTTCCCAGAAGCCAAAGGGGGAAAAAAAAATGTTTACAAGCTTTCATATGTCCATAACAGAACATCATAGTGCTCATCAAATAAAGTTGCATCACAGAGATATGGTGGCTTGGAAGTATTATGGGAACACAGAGAAGGAAATGACTAATTCTGTTTGGGAAAACCAGGAAATGCTACAGAGATGAGGGCAGGAGAAGAAAGAGCTAATGCTGGCTTTTTGGGGAATGTGGATGTTCGAAGGAGGGGGACTGGGCTCCTGGCAGGGAAACAATCAGCTTAACTCATTTCCTAGATGCCCTTCAACTCCAGAGAGGTCGTGGTCTCAGGAAGCAGGAAGAACACTGGGGCCTGAGCCTGCATCTCTGCAGGGCCAAGGGAAGGAACAGTGGCCCCTAGCCAGGAGAGTCGTTTCTTTATCCACCAGTCCGCCACGATGCATCCAAATGAGGGTCAGACCCCAGCTGGACTTTGTCGGGAAGGCCTTTGCCGGGTCAGCATGACTCCTTTCGCTGTGAAATTGAGGGGTGGCAGGGGTCCCCAAGAGTATGGCGCTGCTGGGGAGGGGAGGGGATTACCGGCCCACACAGAACACTTGAGGCTTTTAGCCACCACTCTGGCTGGATTGCGCTCAGTTATCAGCTGTGGGGCGTCCCTGCCCACACGGATGACCTCTCCTCCCAGCTGTGTTCCGCGGTTGTGGTCATGCCTGATTATCACCAGCTAATGAGAATTCCTAGCCTTGGTCAACTGCCCACACTCAGGAATTTGCTATTCATGAGAAATGTCAACTTTATGAAAACGAGTCCTGTGTGTCAGCTCTTTTTCCCACATTCGGGGTTTACAGCTGACAGGACTTTGTTTCACATGATTTGCTGATGGGGAAGAGGCCGTAATCCAGGAAACTGCTCTGACAAATCATCTCTGGGCCAGCAGAGTGTTCTGGAACATTCTTTTTTATCTGTCCTCTTAGAAACCATCTGGAAAGGGAAATCTTGGGGATTTAAACAAGGCTAGAGTGGAATACAGGACGCCTAAAGGGAGAGGAGAACAGTACTGTGAGGACCAAGCCCCATGTCCCTTTCTGTACACACTGAGAGGAAAGCTAAGGCCACCATGCCAATCCCAGAACCTGGCAGAGACAGAACCTCTACTCAGGACAAGGACATTCTACACCATGACCTTACTTCCCATTCACTCATAGGTTTGAAACTCTAGGGTCATTGCTATGGAAGGCAACAATCTGCTTTCTGGCCTAGGGTAGATAATGGGACAATTTCAACAAAGTACCAGCCCCCTAAGAGAGCACACCTGTTCCACCTCCTGCCACGTGAATTTCTCTTTCTCCCCTGATCTGACTTCCGGACTAACAGGGGACGAATTTCATGAATGATAACAACAGCTGTCCTCTAGACCTCCAGCAGGGCCTGTCGAGAGGATGCATATTCTAGGCTGTGAGACTGGGAAAGGATACTTCCTTGGTGGCGGGGTGGGGAAAGAACCTTCCTTAAATGCAGAGATGCTGGATTGTAGGCTGTTGGACATGACAATTCTGGATGGAGCAAAGCACAGGAAATACTAAAGCTGTACAGAGAGAGCAGGAGGGCTGGGCTCCCCCAGGCTCCTACCCCGCCCGCACCCCCAAGCAGTGCCAGCTCCCCCGAGGGCCCATCTGGCCCCAGCCATGTTCCCAAAGAACGTTGATATCATAGTCAATGATACCCTGATGGCTGTGCATGTATGGTCCCTACAGTCTACAAGGGATCCCCGCCATGCCCACAGCCCAACAGAGGAAGGTCAGGTGCTTTTGCTGAGACTGGGAAACCCAGATCCAGAAGAAGGCCCCACGTCACACAGGTAGTCAAGGGGGAAATAGCCTGGTGGTCAACAGTGGGGGCTTTGCAGTCAGAGGAATGTGTCTCCAATCTTAACTTCTGCCTTCAGCTTCTTTGCTCGCTCACTGGAGCTGGCTTCCTCCTCTGTGGTATGGCGTGCCCCCCCCCCCCATCAGGGACAGGGTCCCAAGGTCACCCTGCCAGGCTTCACAGCTCAACCACTAGCCTGCTGAATGACTGTGGGCAGCTTATTTAATCTCTCCATGCCTTCCTTTCTTCCGCTGTAAACTGGGAAGGATATTGGTACCCGCTGCTCACGCAACATGAGGACTTCTCACACACCTACACAGAGAGAAAGAAGCCAGATGTGAAGAGCCACACCGCGCGATTCATTGATTTGATGTTTGAAAATGGGCCTACTGCCTCATGAGTATGAGTTTTCTTGTGGGGTGCTGAAAACACAATGGAACCAGACAGAACTGATGGTCTGATGGTCGCATAACACTGGGAAGGCACTCAACACAACTGCATTGTTATTTTAAAATGGTTACTGGGGGGGAGGGGTGCCTGGCTGGCTCAGGCCATAGAGCTTGCAACTCTTGATCTCAGGGTTGTGAGTTGGAGCCCCACGTTGGGTGCAGAGATTACTGAAAAATAAAATCTTTGAAAATAAATAAAGAAAATTGTTAATTTTGTTATGTGAATCTCACCTTAGTAAAATTTAACTTACTTATTTATTCAATGGGCCAAACTCACCTAACAGGCTAGAAGCCAAAAGAATGGTTACTTGAGGTTGGGGAAAGATGGTAGTAAGTTGGAGGGGGCACAGGGAACCTTCTGGGAGATGTTCTGTATCTTAATCTACGTGGTGGGTGGTCACATGGGTAAGAACTGATCAAGTTCCAGGCTTGAGATTCATGCACTTAGAGGGTTGCTGTGACAATGAAATGAGGTAACCCATGGGAAGCTCTTTTTTTTTTTTTTTTTAAGATTTTATTTATTTATTTGACAGAGAGAAACACAGCCAGAGAGGGAACACAGCAGGGGGAGTGAGAGAGGGAGAAGCAAGCTTCCCACCGAGCAGGGAGCCCGATGCGGACTCGATCCCTGGTCTCCAGGATCATGACCTGAGCCAAAGGCAGTTGCTTAACCAACTGAGCCACCCAGGCGCCCCCATGGGAAGCTCTTTAAATCATCCCTGGCACATAAGTGCTCAATATCCTTTTTGTTTGTTTGTTTAAAGATTGATTTATTTTTGAGACAGAGAGAGAAAGAGTGTGTGTGTGTGTGTGTGTGTGTGTGTGTGTGTGTGTACACGCATACATGAGCAGGGGGAGGGGCAGAGGGAGAGAGAAGCCTTAAGTAGATTCCCTGCTGAGTGTAGAGTCCGATGCAGGCCTCCATCCCAGGACCCCAGATCATGACCTGAGCTGAAATCAAGAGTCGGTCACTCAGCTGACTGCCACCCAGGTGCCCCAGTGCTTCTTATTCTGTCTGTAGGAGAAGATGGATATTAGCTGACCTACTGTGGTGACCATTTCTCAGTATATGTAAGTTAAACTATTGTGGTGTATGCCTTAAACTTATTTTTTTAAAGATTTTATTTATTTATTTAAGAGAGAGTGTGTGTGAGAGAGAGATCACAAGCAGAGGGGAGCATCAGAGGGAGAGGGAGAAGCAGACTCCCTACTAACTAGCGAGCTCAATGTGGGACTTGATCTCAGGACCCTGGAATCACCACCTGAGCTGAAGGCAGGCACCTAACCAACTGAGCTACCCAAGTGCCCCTATGCCTTAAACTTATGCAGTGATTTAATTAAAGTATTTCTCAATAAAGCTGGAAAAAATGGAAATAAGTCAAATAAAATAAGCATAGGATAATTATCTCAAAAAATAAAAGCTCAATAATTAGCAACAATCATTAGTATTATTATTATCTCATAAGTATGGAGGATTGACTGAGACAAGGCTCATAAGACAGTTAGTATAGGAGCTGGTTTTTCATACACATCCCCCAAATAGAAGCCATTTTCATGCACATTAAACTGGACCCAAACCTCCTGGCTCAAGATTCAGAGCACTTTGCAAAGCACCATCCTGCCCACTCAAGAGGCTAGTTTGACATAAGCGTTGGGGAAAAGAGCCAAGGATTTAAGGATTAGAGGTTAGTACCACATAGCACAGCCTCCGGATAAGCTAGGTTACCTCCAGCAGACCAGCCTGGGTATAGGGAAAACCCTTTACCCTCACACAGGCAGAACTTGAAAGGGAAAAGTCACCTCTGGGGAGAGACTACTTTTGTTAAATCCTGCTGACAAGTGGAAACCACCGGGCTCACTAATATTCTCCCTTTCTTTTTTAAGATTTTATTTATTTATTTGAGAGAGAGAGAGAAAGAGAGAGAGAGTGAGCTCGAGCAAGGGGAAGGGCAGACGGAAAGAGAGAAGCAGGCCCCCCACTGAGCAGGAAGCCCAATGCAGGACTCAATCCCAGGACCCTGAGACCATGACCTGGGCCAAAGGCAGATGCCCAACATTAGGTGCCCCTAATATGCTCTTCCGGCGGGCATCCTACATTGCCCAGTTACATTTGATTGGCAAGCTTCATACAACCCAAAAGAATGGCCTCCTCTCCATTGGGCCACACTCTTCCAGGGACATACTCACTTCCCTGGGACTTATGAGGTCTGGACAGCTTTCACTCAATTGCGTATGTCTCCTAAACCTCAGCACCTTGTGGCAGCAGCCTTGTGCCCACCACGTTTTCAGCCCAAACTTAGGTCCCAGAACATCACAGCATTAATACATATGGGAGGACTGGAGGGAGAGAGTGAGGGACTCCCTGATGGGGCAGATCCTTGAGAACAGAATCATTTCCCTACTTCTGATGCTGAGAAGATTTGTTCAGGAAGGAAACACTGAAGCAGAAAGGGGCCAGTCTCAGGGTGGGGGGAAGTGCACAAGCTTCCTGGCTCTTTCTGAGTCAGGTTAATTCCATTTAGAAAGGATTATCAAGATCCAGAAATTGCAGTAATTGTTGGCTTGGAGTCAAAGGGGAGAATGAAGTTAGGTGCAGAAAACATGGTTCTATGATATTTTTGTTTCCATCATGGATTCTGGTCTTACCCTTTATCAGCGTGGTGATTTTGCAAGCATATAATACCAACCACAACACATTTTCATCTAGACTAACTGAATTTAGATCTTAAAAATAAGTGCAACTCTTTACCTCCAAGGTCTTCTTCCCCAGAGCCCATAATAGAGCAGACTAATCATGAAAGAAGCATAAGACAAATCCCACCTGAGGCATATTCTACAAAATACCTGCCCGGGACTCCTCAAGATTGTCAAGGTCATCCAAAACAAAGTCCAGGTAACTATCATAGTCTAGAAGAGCTAAGGACCCACAACACAAAATGTAATATACTATTCTAGATGGAATCCTCGTATGATAAAAAGGGCATTAGACAAAACCAAGGAAAGCTAAATAAAATGTGAATTTTAGTTTTTAATACTATATCAATATTGGTTCATTAATTGTAAAAGAAGAAGAAGAAGAAGAAGAAGAAGAAGAAGAAGAAGAAGAAGAAGAAGAAGGAGAAGGAGAAGGAGAAGGAGAAGGAGAAGGAGAAGGAGAAGGAGAAGGAGAAGGAGAAGGAGAAGGAGAAGAAGGAGAAGGAGAAGAAGAAAAAGAAAAAAGAATCATTCTAATGTAAGACAATACTAGGGAAAAATTGGTTGCAGGGTATATGAGAACTATGTAGTATTTTTGCAGTTTTTCTGCAACTCCAAAACTATTCTAAAAAATAAAAGTTTATTTTTTTGACACTGGTCACTGCAGAGCATTCTTCAAAATGTCAACAACCTTGCCCCACTCACCACGCCTTCCAAAGGTGCCTGCTCTTCAAGACTACCACATCAGAGATCTTACCTGCCTTGTGTTTCTACCCCCCCCCGAAGAGTGCCAGAGCCCCCACTTAAGGCTGAGGACAGCATAAGGCAGGTGGAGGAAATGATCCAGGCCCAGACCACCTCCCATTTCATTATTTCAAAAACCAAAATGACGCTAATATTTTTAGCCACAAACTAACAAGTTGCCTATTCCAGGTATCCAAATTGACAATTTAGTCATATAAGAAAGCTATTGCTATTTATTGCATGCCAAGAATTGAGAAATATCCTCGAGAGAGAGTGGGTGGCAGGGGCAGGTGGTCAGAAGCCATCCACATCCTTTGGCTCCATCTCTCTTTGGCCCAGAAAGATGGTTAACTGAGGATCGATTTAGCCTGTGGCATTCAGGTTAGAAGTTTTTCCAGCCCTAGTGATTTGGGACTGAATCTTATCCTGAAGATAAGAAAAGGTTTCTTATGGAACCTTCATTACTTCGACAGTCATTAAGAACCCTTCATCAGAAAAATATGTCTTGAGTGTCTGGGGAGCATCCACTGGTCTGTTAGGAGATGTTTATATTGTGAGAAAAGACACAGGGAGCTCAAAGTCTAGCATCAGACATAAATCAGAAAACAGACAATGAAAATACAGGGTGGGGAGTGGTAAGGTAGAGAGTGGAGGCCTGCAAAGCATCCCAGAGCCAGATCCCCTGAAAGGAGGCTTCTTTAAAAATTAGGTTTATTGGGGCACCTGGGTGGCTCAGTCATTAAGTGTCTGCTCAGGACATGATCCCAGGGTCCTGGGACTGAGTCCCGTATTGGGCTCCCTGCTCAGTGGGAAGCCTGCTTCTCCCTCTCTCACTCCTCCTGCTTGTGTTCCATCTCTAGCTGTGTTTCTATGTGTGTTAAATAAATAAATAAACAAAATCTTTAAAAAAATAAAATAAATAAAATAAAAGGTTTATTGAGAAATCATTTACATCAATCAAATGCATCTGTTTTAAGTGTACACATCTATGAGTTCAACAAATGTGTATACCTGTGTAACCCCCAACACTATCTTGATGTAGAATATTTCCATCACCTGAAAAATCTCCTTTGTACATCTTTATACTCAATCCCTGCCCTCCTCACTCCCAAACCCTGGAAACCACTGGTCGGTTTTCTGTCCTAGAATTTCCTAGAATCCTACAGTATGTAGTCTTTAGTTTCTGGCTTCTTTCATTTAGCAGAATGCTTCTGAGATTCATCCATGCTGTTGAGTGTATCAGTGCATTCCATTTTGCTGCAGAGCAGTATGCTATCGTGTGGCTATACCACAGTTGGCTTATCCATTCGCCCGTTAATGGTCACTTGGATTGTTTCCCGTTCTGGGCTATTGTGAATGAAGCTGCTATTCAGCTCAGTCTTCAAGGACAGAGGACGTTAGTCAGAGAAGAATGTTCTAGAAGGGGACATCAGCAAAGGGAGAACGAGGAAGATGAGACTGAAGAGACAGAAGGAAGAGTAAGGGCATCAGTGTTAATGGAAGGCACTGGTAAGACATGGAAAGATTTTCAGCAGGAGGAACACTTGATCCAGCTTGCAGACTGGAGTCTGACGATAATCTCCTGAGGGTTGGAACTGGTTGTTGGTGATGTGGGTCGGACATCCAGGTAGGGAGATTTAATGAGAAGTGGGAAAAGAGCTGTGCTAAATTAACAGTTGGTATATAATGGTTGAAGCCATAGGTGTTGATGAGTTGAACCAGGCAAAGTTTTACAGACAGTGAGGAGTTATTGGCTGCTCATCTGTCTCTCCCATGAACATGAAAAAAACCAAGCTGAGCGTAATGCAGTGGTTAAGAATATGAACTCCAGACCCAGACTTCTGGGCTTCAAATGCCAGCTGTGTGACATGAGGCAAGTCATTTGGTCTGTTTCCTTATCTATAAAATGGATTTAAATATACGTATCATAGGGCTGATATAAGAGTTAACTGAGTTCATTCATTCCTATCTCTTAGAACATCATCAGACACTTGCACATAAAAAGTGCTATGTAAGTTTCAGCCACTAGTAATACAAGAAATCCAGAAAGCAAGTATCTGAGAGACCTAAATCTGAATGCCATCTCCATTCATGGCAAACTGAAAGACACTGAGAAATTTAACATCTTGGGGCACCTGGCTGGCTCAGTCGATTCAGCTTAGGCATGATCCTGTGGTCCTGGAATCCAGCCCCACATGAGGGGGGCATCTGCTCTGATTACCAGGGCATCTGCTTCTACCTCTGCGCCCCCCAGCTTATGCTCATTCTCTCTTGCTCTCTTTCTCTATCTCAAATAAACAATTTAAAAAATTTACTATCTCTGAGCTGAAAGTCCCTTACCTTTTAGGATAATAATTACCACCTCATGAAGTTATTAGAAGGAGTAAACAAGTACAAGACTAAAAGTAGAAACTATCAGAGACCTCTCCCTCCAGCGTTAATCTTCGTTTCCTCCTCCCCTCCTCTATGTTCCCATGGAATACTATTCATGTCCTTTCCAGAACTTTTCTCACCACAAGATAAATGATTTGCTGATGTATTAGTCAGGATGGACTGGGTCATGCTGCAGTAACAAATAGCCCCAATTCTCAGTCACTTACAACAGCACAGGTTTATTTCTCATTTTACCCTATGTGTCCAGCACAGATTGCTGGTTCCCCTATTCAACTTCACTCTGGAGCCCAACTAGACTGTGGCAGCCAGTTAGGGGGATATCGTCAGTTGTAAGAGAAAGGGAAACAAAAAATATGTTTAAAAACGTGTTGACTCTTGGTCCCCCCAGACGTGATGCACATTCACTCTTTTCCCATTTCATTGTTCAAAGCAAGTTAAATGACCACATGGGAGTTGGCCATGAGAACAGTGTGCCATCTTCCTAAAAGAGGGACAGTAATACTCAATTACGAATGGGCACATATGCCACTCCACTGAGCGTCTCTGGAAGGAAACAGCACGAGTCACAGCCACACTCCTTTGCTTGGTCTCATGCCCTTGAGGTTTGACAAATTAAGAAAGACTGAGAGTTCTTTTAACCCCAAGGTGGAGAGTCCTCCTACAGCCACCGTTCCTGCAGAAAAGCAAAAGAGCCTTCTATCATCAAAGGACAAGTCCCCCTTCCAAGCCGCCAGAAAGCAGTGTGTCTGCTGGTATGTAAGGAAACTCCCACAGCTTCCCAGGGCACCAAGCACCTTTTGTACTTGGGCACAAGAAGGATAATTCAGCAAGTGCTCTACAGGCTTTGTTACATTTGATCTTCAAAATACACCTGTGAACCAGGTAGCAGCAGCCCCAGGGGACAGATGAGGCCATCGAAACAGTGGAAATCCTTGGGCATTACTGGTAAAAATACAAAATGATGCAGCCACAGTGGATACCAGTATGGTAATTGCTCCAAAAGCTAAACATAGAAGTGCTACATGATCCAGCAATTCCAGGGGAATTGGATATATACTCAAACTGGTATTTACATACCAGTGTTCATGGCTGCATTATTCACAATAGCCAAAAGGTAGAAGCAACCCAAGTGTTCATTGACAGATGAATGGCTAAATAAAATACATACAATGGAGTATTTATTCGGTCTTAAGACGGAAGGAAATCCTGTCACCTGCTACCACGTGGCAGAACCTTGAAGACATCATGCTGAGTGAAATAAACCAGCCACAAAAAGAGAAATACTGCATGACCCCCTCCTATGAGATACCCAGTGTAGTCCAATCACAGAGACAGAAGGTAGTAGAATGGTGACTCCCGGCAGCTGGGGGAGGGGGAGGAGGGGGAGTTGGTGCTTAAATGGGTACGGAGTTTCAGTCTGGGAAGCTGAAAAGTATTCTGGAGATGGATGGTGGTGATGGTTGCCCAAGAGTGTGAATACAGTTAATACCACTGACAGGTACACTTAAAAATGGTAAATTTTATGTCATATATATTTTTCACCGCGATAGTAATAATAAAAGGACAGAGTCAAGTAACTTGCCCAAGGGCACACAGGCAGGAAGAGAAAGAGTTGGGGCTTAGGAATTGAAGAGCAGGCTTACCTTCCAATACCACATGGCTTCTCACTGCCGGTGGCTCCACTTAGGTGCCAACCTACGTAACCTGCCTCCCTCGCTTACCTCTGCACGCGACTATGGGATAGCTCTCCTACCCAGACCTAATCCTGGTAGCTAGAACATAGCGTCCTATGTCACTGATTCACTCGTTCATTCATTCATTCCTTCAGTAAACAGTAGTGTAACTTTCACTATGCAGCAGGCTTTCCCTATGCTCTAGGTGTTGGGGAACAGAGACCAGTCTTAGCTCTCCAGGCCACACTCTCTGGGCAGGAAGTCCTGGAAAATAGGGGTGAACAAGAAGATACAGAAGTTCAGAGGAGGAGGCTCTCATCTCTGCCTGGAGACACCAGGGAAGGTTTTCAAGGGGAGAAGACATTTGATCTGAGCTTTGGAACATAAGCAGGAATTTTCTGGGAGGAGAGGAAGGAACATCTTCCATAGACAGGGAGCACTGGGCACAAAGTCACAGCGACATGACAGAACAGATGGCTGAGGAATCCCAAGTCGTTGAGGACAGGACAGGCACTTGGGAAGTTGAGACGTTTGCAGGGATCACGTCACCCCATGGAGGAGCTAGGTCATAATAAAGAGTCTCACTGTCTTCTTCTGGGCCGTGGGAGCCGTTGCAGGATGAAACAGGGAAAGCATGATCAGAGTTGCATTTTAGAAAAACTGTTCCCTAAACTTTTCTGTTTAGAAAAACTGTTCTCTTAGAACAGCTCATACTGAGTCAAGGCCAGAGGCAGGAAGTGCACGACAACAGTGTCGTCAAGCCCAGGCAAGATGTAAAAAAGGCCTGAACCAGGAGATGGCAATGGCTATGAAGAGACGGAGCCAACCAGGAAGTCAACTCCACAGGACAGAGATTCTTCTGTTATTTATTGAGTGGCCAATAAATATTTGTTGAATGGTTAATACCAGAGACAACTCAGAAGCAGAGGAAACAGGACTCTGAATGAATGGATGGACACTGAATGAATGAGGAATTATGGAAAAGCAGATTCTAAAATGACTCCCAGGGTTTCGTACTGAGCAACCAACAAGGCTAAAATCTGTGTCTCATCAAGATAGGGAACTTGGAAGTGAAGGAAGTGTTAGGTTGGATGATGACGCTCAGAGCGTTGGGCTCTCCAAGCCTCAGGTGACATGGTTGATCGTCCAGGTGGAGAGCAAGGACACCCTCGTAGGGCTAGACTTAGATCCAGAGTTGGAAGGTGAAATCTGGGCTAGAGAGAGGCATTTCCTCTGCGAACAGCAGGCTTTACCATTTGAGCCAAATATCCTTTTCAAGCGAGGGAGGCAGTAGGGTCTCCGCTAACCTCCTCCCCCTGGAAAAACCCCAGAGAAGGCAGTACACCACCGGCCCTTATAGATTCGGCCTTTCAGCCTCTGGCAAGACTCTTCTCAGCTCAAAGTGAGCGCCATGCTTGGCTTCCTCTTTCCTTCTGCTCGGCCTCCAGAATGATCTCACCTCCCTCTGCTGTCCTGGAGCTGCCTCCAGCCAGCTGGGAGCACAGACATCTGACCTCCAGGTCCCAGATTCCTGTGGCATTTGCATGGACCCCCATACTGCAACCTTTCATGCTACAGTGGTGTTCCTTTGGCTTTGCACATGCGTCACAGCTCTTCGTCTCCTGTTAAGTGCCTACTGCATGCAAGGCGCGAGCCTGTGGCATGGCTGTCCACTGCACCACTCCCTCAGGGGTAAGGACAACAGCCCCCTAACCTGTCTCCCTCCTACAGTCTTGCCTCCTCTCCACATCAGTCTAGTGCATCTCCAGTCCGCCTGCCCAAGCCATGTGCTTGAACCCAGGTCTGACATCCCTCCCCTAACCCGAAAACTTCCTAAAGATCAGCAAGGCCGCAGGACAGAAGCCAGACCCCTCGGCCTGGCGTATGAACTTTATTTGAGCTCCTCCAACCTATGCTTTCAGTCTGACTCTCTGTCCTGCGGCCCCTGCCAACCCAACTCTCTGGCTGATTTCACTTCCCCTCCAGAGCCGGCATCTGTCATCTACCCGCCATGTCACCACAGGCAAGTTCTAGGAGCTTTCTGGGCCTCTGTGGAATAAAGATAGTAACAGCAGCTACTTCTAGAGCTGTTGCAAGGATGAAATGAGTTAATGTTTGCAAGTGTAACGGGGCTGGGTCTGTGGTCATTGTTGGCACCACCATTCCCTCTCTCCAGCATCTCTTTCCCCAGCACCGACATTCGCAGAATACAGGCCTCTGACCTTGGAGACCCCCCTGCCATGCTGCCTCCTGTGCAGACGCCACCCAGGCCCCCACTGAGGCCCTGTAAGGTCCTGGGACCCCCCACGTCCCTCAGCAGAGCATGGCAGCATGACTAGCGAAGGGGGAGTCTGGCAGTCTCAAGTTCACACCTTGGCTCCGACACTAACTAGTTGGGCAAACTCGGATTGCTGAATCTTTCTGAGCCCCAGTGTCTACTGATACCCATCTCACTCTCACTAAGTTGCTGTGGAAACAAATCCACAAATGTCTGGAGACCCTGACATGGTGTCCGGCCCAGGGGGGCCCCTCTGACCTCGATAAGCCAAGGTCGGTTTCCTTTCCACCTTTAATACATGTTGAGCTCAGGTCGTCCCCAGCTTGAATGGAAGCACCCAGGGACAGGGACCAGGTCTCGGTCATGTAAATGAGAGGATGTGTGTGCTCATAGTAGATACTCAATAAACATGTGAGCCCCAACAGTATGAAGCTTGAGAGAAACAGTTTCCCGTGAAGGCTCTCCTCGGTCCCCGGGCCAGGGTGGCAAGGGTCAACATCTAAGTGACCCTGGATGTGGGCAGGCAAGGTGGGAGCTGGAGGGGGCAGAGGGACCAGAATGGATTTGATTCGTGGCTGATTTGCCTCTGGGCAAAACCCTGCCACCCTCCTCCTTTAAAAGGGGGGATAAAGGATGCCGCTCCCAGGGGTCTCCCTGCATTCCTTTTCACTGCCACCTCCAGAGCCGCGAGACACGACAGACGCTCCAGACACCGGGCAGACCCGGCAGTATCTCCTTTCTGGCTACAGGAGGGAGAGAGAGAGCCATCCCTGTCCTGGCTCCAGCTCTCTTTGCTTTGCGAGGCAAGTCCGTCCCTGTGGGCTGTGTTCCGTGGCCCCATGCCAACCTGGTGTGTAATACGCTCTGGCCACCCTCTCGTTACCTAATGCTTTCCTAATCTGCACTTTACGCAAGATGAGTACAAATCTCTGAGAACACCAAGAGAAACACCCCACAGCGCACCTCCTGGGCCCGCCTGCACCTCACTTCTGCACCGGTGGTTTCATCATGGAGGGGCTCACCGTTCATTCCCATGCGGGCCACTTGGTGGGTTACTCAGAGCTCCATTTCTCCCGTGAGGCTACACCCCTCCTCTGCCATCCCAGTTTATGCCTTCACCCCTTCTCTGCAATCTCTTGCAATGGCTTGGAAATTCTATTCTATATGGAACGATGGTAAAAGCCTTACATGTTTCTGTCTTGCTACGATAAAGTAGATCTTTCAACAAATGTTCCTGGAACAATGAGATAATCAATTGCTTATACATATAAAACTTAGTTCATGTCACATATTACAGTTAACTCAAGGTCTCAGAATGGATCATTCACCTAAATATAAAACCCCAAACTCTAAAGCTTTTAGAAAAAAGTAAATGTAGGATAGATACAATCTTTGTAGCATTGCAAAAGAAGTGGTAAATTGGGCTTAATAAAAATGTAAAACCCTTTTTTGTGTGTCTTTGCCTTGTTTCTTAAATTCCACAAGTGAGTGAAATCGTATAGTATTTCTCTTTCTCTGATTGACTTATTTCATTTAGCATTATACTCTCTAGACTGATTCACACTGTTGCAAATGGCAAGATTTCACTCTTTTTCATAGCTGAGTAATATTTCATTATATAGAATAGAATAGAGTATTATCTATATAATGGGATATAATGTGTTTAATCACATCTTCTTTATCCAGACCAAACAAGAAAAAGACTCCTGGCTAAGGAGAACAAAATAGTGGTTATTGGAGGGGAGGTAGGGGCGATGAGGGAAATAGGTCATATCCATAAGGATTAAGGATACACTTGTCATTATGAGCACTGATAATGTATAGAATTGTTGAACTGTGATATTTTATACTCAAAACTAATATAACACTGTATATTGATTATACTGTAATTTTAAAAAATAAATATATATATATTTTTTTACGATTTTATTTATTTATTTGACAGAGAGAAACACAGCGAGAGAGGGAACACACGCAGAGGGACTGAGAGAAGGAGAAGCTTGGCGGGAAGCCTGATGTGGGGCTCGATCCAGGGTCTCCAGGATCATGACCTGAGCCGAAAGCAGTTGCTTAACCAACTGAGCCACCCAGGCACCCCAAAAATAAATATATATTTTTTTAAATGTGAAACTTAACCTCCTCCTAAGGTACTCTTCAAGAACATGAAAAGACAAGGAAGAACTGTTTGCAAAATGTATCTTAGATAAGGAACTTGTATCTGGGATATATAAAAGCTTCCCACAAGTCAATAAGAAAACAAATATTCCAATTGAAATGTAGGCAAAATACTTGAGCAGAGACTTGACCAAAGAGGAGATGGAGATGGCAGGTGAGCCCAAAAGAAGATGCTGGGCCTCATAAGTTGGTAGGGAAATGGAATCTAGAACCATCACTGGGTACCATGACACACCTACCAGAACGGCTAAATTATCAACTGATTTGTCATCAAGTTAAACATATGACCCTGCAGTCCCACTTCTAGGTATTTACCCAAGAGAAATGAAAACATGTATCCACACAAAGATGCATACGTGAATGTTTGTGGCAGCTTTATTCATAATGCCAAAGTGGAAACAACCCAGATGCCCTTCAACTGATGAAAGGATAAACAATATGTGGTATATCCATGCAATGGACTATTACTCAGCAATAAAAAAAGAACACACTGGTATACATTCAACAGCATAGAGAACTCTCAAAAGCTTTCTGCTAAGTGAAAGAACACAGACATGAAAGATTATATCCATTCGACTCCCAAACTCTGGAGACAGAAATCAGATCAGTGATTGCTAGGGGCTGTGGGTAAATAAGGAGATTTGCTACAAAGGGCACAAGGGAACTTCTTTATGGAAATGTTTGATATCCATTTGCTTGACAAATGGAAGCATTTGGCAAAGCTCATCCATCTACTACTAGGCAAAAGTGACTTTCAGAGTAGGGATATTACATCTTAATTAATGTGACCTTTAAATAACAGAAAATAGAAAAAAGTAAAATAAAAGGTAAATCTGATGGTACTTGTCCTTCACATCATGAGGATAAAATGACATTGATAACAGTAGTAGCCAATATGCAACAGGCACTGTCCTAAGAATTTTTCCCTCATTGTCTCATGTCAACCTCAAATGATCCCTCAGGTCCTCAAGCACACCGGGCACTTTTCTGTCTCAGGGCCTTTGCACTTGCTTTCACCTTTACCTTCTATCAACAGCTCCTCTCCCACATCCTACTGGTCTCTATTCAAATGTCACTTCCTCAGAAGATACTCCAAAACAGTATCTTAATATTCTATGTAAAATAGTCTCTTCACATATCACTCTCTATCCGTTACCTAGTTTTATTTTCTTCTCAGAGCCTAGTACTATCGCTATTGTATCATATATTGTTTGTTTATATCTCTCCATAAGAATGTCATGCACTCACTCATTCCTCCCATTAGGCCAACACCCACTAAATGCCCACCCTGAGGTATGTGTGGGCAAACCCAAGTCCAAGAGTCAGACAGTTGCCCCAAGGCCAAGAGAGTGTTGACCAGCTTCCTGTCTCCCTCCCGCAATGTCTCTCATCACGGGGCCAACAAGTGGCTTGCCTATTTTAGGGTCATAGAAGCTGCAGCCTGGAAAGAGCACCAGTCTAGCAGTTAAAACACATTTACGCCAGTCCTTCCAACATCCCCCTGGAGACCCTGAATCAGATACCTTACCTATCAAGGCCTCAATGTCCCCACTTGTAACATGATTTAGACATGTGGTTTTCAAATGGTAGCATGAATGGGAATGCCTTAAGACACAGATTAAAAATGCATGCTCCTTCCCCTGAAAATACAATTCAGTAGATCATGCGTGAGGTTAGGGAATCGGTATTCTTAATCCTCACCCAGGACAATAAGGTAGGTGGTCTAGGAAAATCAATTTTGCATAATAATGGTGTTCCAACTACTTTTCAGCTACAAAAATCTTCCTCCAAATAAAACTTAACCCAGAAAACCGCATATATTACATATAAATCAGAGAGGATCTGGGCAGGAGAAGAGAGCAGAATGATGTTAGTTCCTTTTCAAGTTTGTCCTCTTACACTCCCTCCATCCCGTCATTCAGTGGCCCCAAACACCAGAGGGTTCCTTGGAACACAGTTCAAAAACCACCACTCTGGAGGCTCCCTAATTCAGTCATTGCATAAATATTTGTGAACATTTATCATGTGCTAGGCACTGTTTCAAATACTGGGTATCCAACAATAAACAGAATAGAGAAATTCCTCTTCTAACAGATTTCACATTTTTGAGGATGACTCGCATGGGATGGTTTGCATGTTAGCTCATTTACTTTTTTTTTTTTTAAGATTACTTATTTAGAGAGAGAGTGTGGATGTGCAAGCAGGGGAAGGGAAGAGGGAGAAGGAGAGAGAGACCCTCAAGCCAACTCCGCACTGAGCACAAAGCCCAACTCCGGGCTTGATTTCACCATCCTGAGATCATGACCTGAGCCAAAACCTAGAGTCTGAAGCTTAACCGACTGAGCCACCCAGCTGCCCCTGTATTAGCTCATTTAATTCTCACCAGAACCCTACCAGACAGCTACCAACATTTGCTGTATTTTATAGAAGAGGAAACTGAAGCCCAAGGAGAATAAATAACTTGCCCAAGGTCAGAGCCCAAGGTTTGAACCCAGAAATTTTAGCTCTGGCCAGCATGCTCTTCTGAAATCTTGCCCAATTCTCTATGAGCCCAGGAGGTATGCAGGAGTCCAGCCCGGGGGTAGGTGGGCCTGTCTGCCTGCCTCTCCCTGTGTAGGCTCAAACCTGTCTCTCTAGCACTCAGGCCCTCTGGGGTTAAGACTTTGAGCCTGGGCTCCAGGTGACACTAGATCTCACATGACTTCAAGTTGACGCAAGTGGCCTTCTCTACCTACAGAGACGCTGAGAGGCTCATCTCTGGGGTGTAGAAGAATGTTCTGTCTGGACCAGGTGCTGAGTTTATTCTGGTTACCACTGCATCGCTTGGCCTGCTATGGTGAAGACACCCGTGTCCAGCAGCTCGGCCAGTGTTCCTAAGCGGACGGGTGACATCGATATGTCTACAATTAGAACATCAGCACCGAGTTAGGAAGCAGAGTGGGGATGCAGCCAAGGGGATGCTGAGTGAGAGTATCGCACACATGGACAGATGGACTCTTCCAACAGAAGGAGGGGGGAGCGCTAGAGGTCATTTACTCCCAGGCCACTCTCTGCCAGCAGGGAACTCGAGGTCCAAAGGGAGGAGGTGGCTTGTGTAGGATTGTCTTGGCTATGTTCTCGGACTCCTGCGATTGCCTCTGAGGTCCAGAGTGACAGGATTTGTGATGGATTGGAGGCAAGGTGACACAAGGCCATATCTCAGTCCCATCTTTTGCTCAGCTTTGGGACCTTGAGCACTGAACAACTGAGTCTCAGTTTCCCACATGTATGGTGGACATGAGAACATCCCTCAGCAATGCTGTGAGGATCCCAAGAGATAATTCATCCCATACGCCATATGCCAAGCAGCTACTCTACATAGTGCTTTCTTACCACTCCTCTCCTCCCAGATTTACCCCAAATCGACCCATTTTCAAGAATTAGCATGTCTTAACTGAGACCTATCAGGTCTCTGTTTGTAGATGGGTTTTGACCCCAGGCTGCTCTGACTGTGCCTAATAGGCTCACTGCATGGACTGTACTTGGAAACTGGTGGGAAATGCAGAGTCTCAGGCCCAGTTCCAGCCCTGATGAATAGAATTTGCATTTTAACAAGTTCCTCCATGCCCACTCGTGAGAAGCATTGTTTAGGACTTTTTGGATGGACTGACTTGCTGGTTTTGACCATCACTGACACCGGTGATCGGTAGCCAACACTGGCTGAGCGTTTTGTGTATGTCAGGGAAATGCTTCACAGGCGGGATCTCATTTCAACTGCACAATCTCGGGAGGTGCGAATTCTTGCTAACCCCCTTTCACAAACAAGGCAACTGAGGTTGAGCAAAATGGTGGTCTCCAGTCACACTTCCTCCCCCTGCCCAGGGTGAGTTTCTGACACCCTAGAGGAGCAGGACCGCTACAAGGTCAGAGAAACCAGACTGCTTACGCCTGAACTGCCTAAGGCCAAGGTTGGCAGGCCCCCAGGCAGCAGGTGGTGGGAAGGCTGACCCCAAGCACTGCCCAGCTCCCTGCCACTCCTCTCCAAACAGTCCCCCAGCATAGTAGTCACTGACTCTAGCAAGCCTGCAAACTGGAAGGGAAGGAGTAGGGAAGACCAGGGAGGGAGGAGGAAAGGCTTAAGAATGACAAGAGGAACACTAATCTCGGACTACAATCCCAGGCCAGGTCATCGTCGGTGTGATTTAGCCCCAATCCTGCCTGCAGAGTACTCTGCAGAATCCTTATTGTTAAGGTAGAATTTTATGGATGAGGACATTCTGGGTCAGAGGGGTTTTGCAATTTGCTGAAGGTCACAGAGCGTTTAGTAAGTAGGTAGGCTGGGATCCAAATCCGGGTCTGTCTGACCTCCCAGCCTGGTTCTTTCTACTTGGAAGCCATGTGCCCAACTTCAAGGCCACTGTGTGGGACCTTGGGGCTGGCCCTAGATGGTCACCACTCCACATAACCCTCGTAACCCTCGCCGCCTCAGCCTTGGGAGTAGCCACTGCTAGAAGCAGTGGTCAGGTGACTTGCCTCATTCCTAAAGCTAATCAGCTCCAGAGCTCGGATTTGCCACCAGGCCCCTCTAATCCCCAAGTTCAAACTTTTCCGTCTTTACCCCTAGCTTTGCAAAGTGTCAAATGCAAAGTGTTTTCCCTCAAGGGAGGTATACTGACATGAGAAGACTTTCATTGTGAGAATAAAACACAGAAGTTGAACCCCTGTGGAAATGAGGGCAGCAGGTCACCCACAGGTTAAAGGCATACCCTTTAGAGTGAGACTCCCCGTGTTCGGATCCCATCCACTCTCTGTGTGATACCGAGCAAAGTTACTTCACCTCTCTGGGCTTTCACATAATTGCCTGCAAGACGGGGCAAATCAGAATGCCTGCCTCGCAGGGTTGTCATAAGAATGAAATGAAACCGTGCTTAGAAAGGGCTACAGCAGGATTGAACAAATACCTCGAACTCTGTACAAGTGGGCACCCTTCCTCACTGTTACTCCAATTATTCTTTTCCTGTGCTCAGCGCAGGCACCGGCCGGAGACCAATGTATCTGAGAAATACTGAATATTGGGGGGTTGTGTGGGGAAACGTCATCTGTAGATTCATTTCCCCAGCAAAGAAGTACGAAAGATGCTTATCAGCAGGAAACCAGCTCTAACTCCGGCAATGGGGAAAGGAATTTCCAGACACTAGAAGCATCGACTGCGAATTGGCTCTTCTTTCCCCTCTCATGCGGCCACCCAGCTGAAACACAGGGGCGATGCTGGCCTAACCTCCTCCCTGGCCGCTGAGGGCTGGGGCAAGCGCCGGGGACACAGGGCACAGACTGAGCAACCGACCCCGGGAAGGCGGGGACAAGGTCGGCTGGCTCTCCACCTCCCAGAGCCTGGATGAGAAATGTGTCTGGAGTGCACAGGAGCCCCGACTCCCACAGGCCTTCCTCTTCAGCAAGAGGGCAAGACTTCCTTGCAGGGATGTTTCCCCAACTCACCCCCATGGCCTTCGAGCAAATGAGGCGTGGAATTCAAGTTTGGAAGGAAGTGCTACAGCCCCTGGACTGGCTCAGCCATGAGCAGATGAGGAAACTGATAGAGACTCTCGTGGGCTCACTGGTCTAAAGGTCAGACTGAGACAATGATTCTTCAAAATGTCATGTCCCGTGGCAAGAGAAGTCTCTGACACATTCCATGGAAACGCCTCACATTCACCTCCTTCTGTTCTAGACACGTCCTGGAAGGTCACCCCAGCCAGCACCCAGGGACCCAGAGCAGCAGCGTAGGGAGGGGGGAGGCTGGGTCTGTGGGGACCTTATCTCCATGTCTCAGCCCCGAGTTCCCCTCGCTGAAAATGAGGGCAGCGTGGACTTAATGTGTTTCATTAAAAAGCTTTTCATTTTGGAATAATTTTAGATGTACAGAAGAGTTGCAAAGATAGTTCAGGGTCCCTCACTCACTGTGCTCTAGTGTCACCACTTTGCACTGGGTGGTACGTCGGCACCACCAAGAAACCAACACTCGGGCACGTTAGTATCGATTCAACTCCACACTTTGGATTTCACTCATTTTCCCAGTAATAGCTTCTTTCTCTACCAGGACACCACATAGCATTTAAGACTAAATAAATAGTGGGGCACCTGAGTGGCTTAGTGGTTGAGCCTCTGCCCTCAGCTTGGGTCATGATCCCGGAGTCCAGGGATCGAGCCCCGCATTGAGCTGCCTGCTCGGCGGGAAGCCTGCTTCTCCCTCTCTCCCTCCCGCTGCTTGTGTTCCATCTCTGCCTGTGTTTCTCTCTATCAAATAAATAAAATCTTAAAAAAAAAAAAAGACTAAATAGTTTCTAAAGTTTAGAAAGTCCCCTCCCAGTTCCCAAAACAAAGGGGCAATAGGCCTTAAGGGCTCAGGTGTGTTAGTTAGCCAATGAATTCCGTGCTGTGTGACTTTGGGCAAATCCCTCACTTCCCCTGAACCTCAGGCTCTTCATCTGTCAAAGGGGATAATAGCAGTACTGCTCAGCTTTGTAGGGGTGAAGTGCTGGGAGGTAATCCTTTGTTAATCCTCTTAGTACACCATGAGCACCCTGTTGATAAATCTCAGCCAGTAGAAATCATAGCCTGAAAACAGGACTAATCCAGCACACTTAACACTTCTGGCAAAAAAAACATCCCAGCAAAATGGCTACACCAAAAAGAAGACTTCGTGGCGTTGATTTCGCACCTGTCAGACCCAATCTGCAAAGCACAAAAGAGGAACGCCCAAAGACCGGCAGTTAGCATGCGTGGGTTGGAGTCCGCCCCTCCCCGCATTCGCTGCAGGACCTTGGGCAGACAGTCCAGCCTCTGGGTCTCAGCGTCCACATCTGTTAAATGGGAACAGATCACCCACCTTACAGGGTTGCTGAGAAGATAGAACAGGGTATGTGTCGTCAAACACCCAGGAGGATTGAGGTGTGATGTTTGGCTCCATCTTGTCCTTCTACCTGGTCTGGGAACCACAAGTCATTGACCGCAGTTGGGATCATCACAGAAGCCGCCAAAACCTGATAGAGGCGGTTCTGCGGGAATGGTGATGAGATCCCACTCTCCTTTTCTTTTGAGGGGAAGGAGCGGGCGATTAACTAAACACTTGCCCTCGCTTCACCCACCCACCCCCCCGCCGCCAAAGCCTTGTTGACAAGCCAATCCCATAATCTTCATCGCTGCAATGCCTTTCTTTGCCCAGAGTGAAATTAGACCAGGAACCCAGTTGCCCAGCTGTGCTGTTTAAAAGGAAGATCAAAACTATTCCCATGGTCAGTCTGACAAAGATCATTATAGGACCTGTTTCCACAGACTCACAGAATCATTGTCTTCCCAGAATGGCCACTGAAGGGACAGAAGAAAGAAATCAAGGAATAGCACTCCTGTTTAAAGATGAACAAATAAAAACCACAGTGGCAGAAGGGGTCCCAAGCTAGGATGAGACCCCTGTCACAAGATTTGTTTCCTTGCTTGTGGCTCTCTGAGCTGCTGGAAGACATCCATCCATCCATCCCTCCATCCATCCATCCATCCCTCCATCCATCCATCCCTCCATCCATCCATCCCTCCATCCATCCCTCCATCCATCCATCCCTCCATCCATCCATCCCTCCATCCATCCATCCCTCCATGTTGGCGCTGGAAACCTTCCTTTTGACAAGCACTGCGCCGGGTGCTGGGGAGCCAGGGGTGAATATGACTGTCAGAGTCCCTGACCCTATGGAGCTTCCCATTCAGTATGCTGGGACTGAGACCAGGTCATCTGCATCCCAAATGTCTATGGGTGCCTGGATCACGGTAGGTGCAGTGTTTACTCACTCATCTATCTCTCATCTTGCATAAGGCTCCCACATTTATGACTGATGTACTGGGTCTTTCTGAAGAGGTTAACTGGGCTAAAGCCTCAGTATTTGTATTTATCTCAAACCACCTCCTTCAATCATCATCCTACCGGAAGACTTTTATGCTGCAATGTGCAGACACAAGCAACAACACTGAGCAAGGAAGGAGTCCAAAGACATGAGTTCAAGTCCCAGCTCTGAGCCGCTTACCCCAGAGTAGCTACTGAAAGACACCTGTGACTCAGTTTTCTCATCTACAAAATGGAGCAAATAATATTCAGCTTGCCTAGTTCGCTCAGCTTCTGAGAATATAAAAAGGTGAAGGGGAGGAGGAGGGCAAGAGTGAACCTTCTAGAAAATATGCTATAAAAAAAAGGTTATTGAGATGTTACTTGGATGATTTACTCCAGCAACAAGTAGGCTGAGGACACAAGGGGAAATAAAAGGATCGGCTCTCCAGCCCATGTTCACACGCTCCCATTTCAAACTTCTATAGCGCAACTGAGTTGAAATTGCCCCAGATCTGTTCCTACCTGGGAAGAGATTACATTTAGGTATCTGTGGCATCACATGCCGTCCAGCCAATCCTGACCCATATTTCTCTCCACTTGGTACATGTAACAACAGTACTAAGATATGTTGTAACCTTAATTGCTTGCAAAGTGTTTTGAAATCCTTAGATTAAAAAGCTCAGTGAAGTCCAAAGTATTAGCCTTCAGTATGCCCAAGGAGTGACACGGAAACTCGTCTAGATGCATTGGAACAAGGAGACACCAGGCTGCATAGTCTGAGGCCCCAGGAATTTAGGGCCTTAAGGGTCCTATTCACGGGGTGACCCTAAGCCAACCCCCAGTTTCCTAGTTTCTAAGCAACTTGGGCATCTGGCCATCTCCACCCTGCTTCAGATGTGCTTTTTCCATTTTTTTTAAGTTCCTGGGTCACGAGGCCTGAGTCGCAATTTACCTTGGTGTCATAGGTCTGCTTTCCTGGGTGATCTCAGCCTGAGTCCTAGAAAAAGGCAGTTGTGTCATCCGTGACTTCTGTTTGCCTTTTCGTTTAAACCCAGAGTTGATTTATTCCAATCTAATTTTCACTGTGAAAACGAGTTAAAATTCCACCCCGCGGGAGTGACCCTCGGAGGGGGTGTGGGACAAGGACTGAGCGGGACAGGGGATCCCGGGGTCCTGGCAAATGTTCGTGATCCGAATGCTGGTTAGGCCCATGTCTTCCAGCATCGGGCTTATGAAAATTCAGAACTAAACACCTTCATGTGCATTTGCCTGTATATTTGTTATGTTTTACAGTGTAGTCTTTTTTAAATCACTCCTGATGCTAATTTACTTCACTTAAAATAGATTCTAATGTGACCCAGAGGCTATAAACCTAATTATACAAGAATCCTTTCTTTCTTTTTACCTTTGTGATTCAAAATCGTGTCACTTGTTTTTCCTTCCTTTATTTCCATTTTACACTTTTGGGGAGAAAGGAAATGTTTCAGTTAGCCTTTTTAATGATATCTAATGGGGCAGGGAGGCGGAGGCTCATTCTCAGCAGGAAGCCCGGGCTACACCCTCAGGGACACACACAGACCTCTAACAGTTGTTAACAAAATTCTGTCGGCTCTCCCTATGTGGCTCTCCCTATGTCCACTTTCCTCTGTGGCCACAGCAGTCGTCAAATTCTCAAGGGTCCCTGACCTAAAAAGGACCAGAAGCCAGAAGGATTAGTCCATGGCTCCTCTTGAAACGTTTCTCGGCTCTGTACAACCCACCGCCCTCACCCACCCTGTTTCACCAAACTGGCTTCACCCACCAACATGAACTGCCCACTTTGGTGGGAAAGGCGAATGGGTTCAACTCAGCCGAAGGTCATGCACAGCCAGGAGCCTCGTGCGCTTCTGCCCTGGACATTCCGAAGCCTGAGGCCAGAGACCTCCGCGTCCCCGGCGCGAAGTGGCACAAGGCGGGAAAGGCGGACTGGACTGGAAAGGAACGTACTGCACCTATTTATGAAACCAGATTTATTAAAATTTCTCTACGAGTCAGAAACGGTCGTCTCACTGTTCACATATATACACATGTACAGGAAGGATCTAGTGTTTCGAGCTTTCCCGGCAGAAGCCCCGGGCAGCCCCGAGTCCTCGGCGGGCTAATGTATCACAGATACAAGGGTCGAGCAACCACGAGCGCGTTAGTAGGACAGAGACCTCTGTCCTCCCTCTTCTCCGAGTCCCATGATTCTGTCAAGGTAATATTGCCGATAGTCATTCACATTTCACGTGGTTTTAGACACGCAGGTTATTCAGACAGACACAGAGCCGAAACAACAAAACGTATCGGACCAAAGGTATAAAAGGTAAAATATATATATACACACACACACACAAAGTACACGGAACGTGAGGTATACACAGCATTCTCACAATGCATGTTAGGTATTTGCCTAGGCGTAGCCCTTAAAAATGACTGCCTGGTTTTGTGCCATTTTCTCAGAATACAGTATGTTTGGTTTACCCGTTTAACCACCTGATTTCAGTACTAAGACATTTACTGATATTTCGTGTGTTCTGGTTTTTTTAATGCGAGTTGCAGTTTTCTCTGTTAAGCTCTAAGCTTTTGTAGGTAGTGAGCTCCCATCTTTGGAAGCATTCAAACAGAGGCTGGATTCTCACCAGAAGGAAGCTGAAGGGAGGACAGGGGAAGGGAGGCAGGTTCTGCTTTGGGAGGTGGCAGAAAGGGGAAAGAAAGTCGGACGAGACACTTTTAAAGGCTCTTCTGACTTTAAAGATTTGGGGCCTTTTCACTCTAGATGCTAATAATAGACACATGTTCGTAAACCACGCCAAATTTCAAATACGAACAACCCATCACGCAAAGCCGCAAATGCACGCACAATTGCCAGAGGCAGACCATATCCATGAAGAGTTAAAGTACAATCCTGGAAGTGGGTCTGAGCATCGTCCAAGACTATCCAAAATTCACTTTCTCTAAAGCACAAAGATATTTAACATTTGCTGTTGGGAGACGCAAGGAGACCTTCCCCTCATCTCTCTCGTCCTAGACAAAATGCTCCACCCTGAGATGGTCTTGGGAACAAAGGCTAAAGGCTGACGCGTTTGAGGGGAACCATCAAAGCTAACAGTTTCCAAGGGCTCAAGTTGACTTTACAAATCTGCAGTCTCTCTGTCTGAGCTCAGAGTTCTGAAATCGCCAGGAGTTCGAATCTCTTGTGATGCTTCTCCAGGGTTAGCTGGTAAGTGCTTTTCTAGCAAGAAGGGGACGTTTCAAGGTCAGAAAGAAGGCATTAGTGCAAATGAGGTCTTGACAGGAAATGGAGGAGAGAGTCTGGGTTCATGGCGAAGGCAGGCTCCTGCACTCCTCAAACAGTCTGCTCCCACAACGAAGCAGGGTCACTGGTAAATGTGAGTGTGAAGAAAGGGTGTGTGTTAAACCAAATCCCAAAAAGAACTTTCCAATAGAGAAGCTGGGGTGGTGACAGTCTAGCTCCCAAAGACAAATTCAAAGATGGCAGGTTCATTGGCCCAAATGACTTGTCACCCTGTTGAAATATGGTTATTGCCCCAAAACGCCACTATGAGACTCACTTCCTCTCCCTTTAAAATGTTCACGTTCCTTCTACTTGACCGCGTGCTGTAGGATATCCACACGGTTCACCAGCTCTGCAGCCACGGAAGCGCCCGGAATCAGACAGCAGGGCAGGTGGTGAGGGATCGTTGAGAAGGGAAACAACTTCATAGGCAGCCAGTCAGAGCATGTGCTGCTCGGATCCATACAGTCGCTCATCAGAACGAAGAAGAGGATGCCACGTTGAGTTCAGCAGCTACAATCTTTACGCCATCACATATCTGGTTGGCAGCACGCCGCAAGGCCTGCCCATCTTTAGAAATGGAAATGCCATGTGTGAGAATTATGAGGTTTCTGAGGTTTGGGGATTAGCAGAAGAAGGAACTAATGTCACTGTCCTCTTGGTACTCTGGAACAATCTGGTCTGAAGTTCCTATTTCTGGGTCGACGTAGCCAGGTTGCAAGACAGACTCAAACCAGGGATGCAGTAAGATTTCAGGAGCAGTGAGTCTCTCGGAGGGCTCCCGACGCAGGAGGCTGCGGATTAGGCACCTAGCTTTGGGGGAAATGTGGTCAGGAATGCAGAACTGTCCACGGCGGATTTTGGAGAAGAGGGCACTGGGATCTGAGTCATGGAAGGGGTAGCGGCCCACCAAAAGGGTGTAGAGCATCACCCCTAGGCTCCAAACGTCGGCCGCCTTTCCGGAGTAGGTCCCCGTGGTGTTCAGAATCTCAGGGCTCACATAAGCGGGGCAGCCGTGTTTATCTGACAGAGCATCGTCTTCCCCCTTGATTATGTGTGTGTCTTCTAGACTTTCCAGTCTGAGCTGGCTTCTGCAGGAGAGGAAACAAGCTATTACTTCCAGATCAGTTGCTATGAAAAACAAAGCCTTCTCTATTAACAGCACCCACGGCACTAAATGCAAAGGCCCAAGGAATGCCATTTACCCCTTCATCCAGTAAGCAGTGTCCTGCAACCTCCCAGGACTCAGGATTTCACAAACCAATACAAACAGCAATAAACATTTGCAAAGTATCGAGAGAGAGCCTGGGGTGGAGGGTATGATGCAAAGCCCCAAATACTATTCATTATGCTCGAGCTTAGAAGAGATATCCTAATAGGGTTACACAATTTGCAAAGTTCACATTGCAGAAGTGGGAACTCGTCTTAGGGGAATGCTGACATTTTCCACAAAGCTATCAGGGAAGAACAGTATATCCTACTTCTTCGGTGGGGGTGGGGGAGAGCTGAGCATCCTACAGGCCCATCTCATTCTTCTCATACCACTGTGGGTACTCGGGCCCACACTCTGCACTACAGAACATGGGCCCCAAAGTCACTGCTATCATGCTCACATTGTCAGCACTCTGGCTCGCACTGACATACACACACAGAGGGAACCCTGTCTACCTGGGCCCAGGCCGGGATAACTGCGAAGGGCAAGGCACCAGGAATGTTAATTACACTTACTGGGGTGTTTAACTGCATTAGCCTGGACCTAGAGTTTACAGGAGCAAACAGAAGTGGCTGGTGGATTTCAGGGACGTAGGGCCTACGAACTTCCATACCCATCAACACCTGAGCCTCTTTCTTCTACGTGGGGGTTTATCTGTTCTGGTAATCGCTAAAGCCCGAAAAAAAAATCTTTAGGCAACGGCTCTCTTCTGAAGCTGCAGATGCCTCGTCATTCAGGCCCAGCCACCCACGGCTCATGGATTCCCCCAAAGTCCAGAGGCACGTGGGGATCCTCTATCATCTGGTAGCAGATCATGCCCCTCCCTGCTTCTCTGAAATAGCCCTGTTTCAGTAAGTCACTGCTTGTGAAGTCAAACCCAAACATTTGGTACTGGCTAATGGATCAATTTCTTTTCCTCTCAAAGGTCTGGGTTGTTTTTTTTTTCTTCCTGCCTTCCTGTTCCCTGGAGTGTAGTATACATGTGCTAACTTCAGTATGTCCTCAGCCTGACCTCCCCGTCGTTATGTAAAATACCCATTGGTTCTGTAAACGGAAAATATGACTCAACCCACAGGGTCTGGCCCTGATTGGCTGCTGTAGTACTAAAACCCTGCACCTGTGCTGCTTACACGACTAGCGTCAGCCTGCCATTGCTTAACCCTCGGGTTGCCAAACTCCATGCACATGACATACGCCTGTGCAATGCGGATTTCAAAAGCTAGTAAGGAGGTGTGTAAGGCATGTTTCAGAAAATACATCAACATATCAAAGGAGCATGTTCCAGGAATTGGAAACTTCTCCATTGCAAACGCTCTGCTTCTCTTTGCTAATCGGTATGTTCCGATACGTACTGCAAGGTCACACATAAAGCCCTGCCTTATGGCAACTCAACCCTGTACCCTTTCCTTACGATCTGGGTACACTGCTCTCACTCTTCCCAGGGGATATGGCCCACCTCGTAAAATCAGGCAAGGTTTATTTCCTGCAGCTGCCTGAATTCCCTTGCCTGAAACCCCAGCTCTGAATCTTAATGTCTCATTATTCTCTTATCAAGCTCATCCTGTCCTTTATGAGGGAAGTCATGATCTATATTTAGCCACCAATTCCAGCCAACATCCACGGATTATTCAATGTGGCTATTTTCTGAAGATGTATCCAAACAAGAGGTCTAAAAAGTCACCAGAGAATGTGAACACAGTCCTGGGGGCCGGCCTGAAGTGCAACAGGCATATGGTACCAAGGAGGAGGGCAGAAGAGCACAAATATGTAACAGTTTAGTTCTGTGATACTTTCTAGCAACCCCCAAAAGCCCCCCACTTTGTAGAAGTAAGGATTTGAGACTTTCCTTTATGCGTCAAAGGATGGGTTGGCCATTTGTACCCCAGAAGAACTGACCTTTCTGACCACAATGGGGAATAAACTTGATCCTGGAGTGGAAGTGGGGAGGGCATCCTGTCCTCATGTGACATAACCACAGAAAGAAGCACCGAGGTGTCCCCAGGCCACATCCACGAGAGTGCAGAATAAAGAATCCTTGGCCATGGCTCCTCGGGAGAGGACTTCTAAACACTAATTCTGGGACAACTGAGCCCCTGGCTTTGGTGTGAACCAACACGCTGCACCTAACTGCTTAACCTGCCCCACAAGGCCAGAGGAGGAGCTGCGGAGGCTGCTCACCTCTCCTCCGTGGAGAAGACGAATTTCCTAAGTTTCAGGTCCCCGAGCACGATAGCCGACTGGTGACAATGGGCAACAGCGGAAACGATCTGCTTGAAGAGCCGGGCAGCCTCCTCTTCCCGCAGCCTCTTCCGGCTGCGCACGTAGGAGTGCATGTCCCCAAAGTCCTTCTCAAAGAAGACATAGGCTTTGGTTTCCCCAAGAATCACTTCCACGATGCCAGTGATGTTCCTGTGTGATGGCAGCTGGATGTAAGGCCTGATTTTGTCCTGGTAGTGTTTAATGGGAAACACCTGCAGAGAGAAAGTGACCACCCCCCTATTTAGGAGGCTAGGAAATCAGAGGCTGCCTCCTGAATCTCAGACTGCAGCTCTCAATCTCTGGCCTCCGGTT